>JBBPBX010012509.1:0-31224 GCA_038048925.1 Garcialebias charrua
TCTCTCTCTCTCAATGCATGCATGCATCTCTCTCTCAATGCATGCATGTATCTCTCTCTTAATGCATGCATGCATCTCTCTCTCAATGCATTCATGCAACTCTCAATGTATGCATGTATCTCTCTCTCTCTCACTCAATGCATGCATGCATCTCTCTCTCTCTCTCAATGCTTACATTTATCTCTCGCTCTCTCAATGCATGCATGCATCTCTCTCTCCATGCATACATGTATCTCTCTCTATCAATGCATGCATGCATCTCTCTCCATGCATGCATGCATCTCTCTTGCTCTCTCAATGCATGCATACCTCTCTCTCTCAATGCATAAATAAATCTATCTCTCTCAATGTATGCATGCATCTCTTTCTCTCTAAATGCATGCATACATTTCTCTCTCTCAATGCATGCATGCATGTATCTCTCTCTCAATGAATGCATCTCTCTCTCTCAATACAAGCCTCTCTCTCTCTCTTTCTCTCTAAATGCATGCATACATCTATCTCTCTAAATGCATGCATGTATCTCTCTCTCTCTCTCTCTCTCTCTCTCAATGCATGCATCTCTCTCACTCTCTCAATGCATGCATGCATCTCTCTCTCTCAATGCATGCATGTATCTCTCTCTCTCTCAATGCATCTCTCTCAATGCATGCATCTCTCTCTCTCTCTCAATGCATGCATCTCTCTCTCTCTCTCGCTCAATGCATTCTTCTATCTCTCTCTCAATGCATTCATGCCTCTCTATCTCTCTCTCATTGCATGCATGCATCTCTCTCAATGCATGCATGTATCTCTCTCTCTTAATGCATGCATGCATCTCTCTCAATGCATGTATCTCTCTCTCAATGAATGCATGCATCTCTCTATCAATGCATTCATGCAACTCTCAATGTATGCATGTATCTCTCTCTCTCTCTCACTCAATGCATGTATGCATCTGTCTCTCAATGCATGCATGCATCTCTCTCTCTATCTCTCAATGCATGCATGTATCTCTCTCTATACATGCATGCATCTCTCTTGCTCTCTCAATGCATGCATGCATCTCTCTCTCCATGCATACATGTATCTCTCTCTCTATCAATACATGCATGCATCTCATTCTCTAGAAATCTCTCTCTCTCTCTCAATGCTTGCATGTATCTCTATATCTCTCAATGCATGCATGCATCTCTCTCCATGCATGCATGCATCTCTCTTGCTCTCTCAATGCATGCATACATCTCTCTCTCTCAATGCATAAATGCATCTATCTCTCTCAATGCATGCATCTCTCTCACTCTCTCAATGCATGCATGAATCTCTCTCTCTCTCAATGCATGCATGTATCTCTCTCGATGCATGCATGTATCTTTCTCTCTCAATGCATGCATCTCTCTCAATGCATGCATCTCTCTCTCTCAATGCATGTATCTCTCTCTCTCAATGCATGCATCTCTCTCTCTCAATGCAAGCATCTCTCTCTCTCGCTCAATGCATTCTTCTATCTCTCTCTCTCAATGCATTCATGCCTCTCTATCTCTCTCTCTCAATGCATGCATGTATCTCTCTCACTCTCTCAATGCATGCATGTATCTCTCTCTCAATGCATGCATGCAGCTCTCTCTCTCTCAATGCATGCAAGCATCTCTCTCTCAATGCAAGTGGTTAACCACTTTGGACATGTCTGCCTGCCTGGGAGGAGTCGATGAGGGACACGCCCCCAGAAACCATCTTGGCTACAGCAAACTGGTTGGTCCACATAAGTTGCTTACTTGGTGGGTTAACTTCAGTGTGCTTTGGACTACTCTGACTGAGGAAGCCCTCTGGAGTGAGGGTGAAACGTTTCTGCTAAAAAGAAACTGTCCAGATGAACTGATTGAGAATGAGCGGATTTGATACCTGGACTATTGAGAATTAACTTTCTTGTCTTGAACCACTTTGGACATGTCTGCCTGCCTGGGAGGAGTCGACGAGGGACACGCCCCCAGAAACCATCTTGGCTACAGCAAACTGGTTGGTCCACATAAGTTGCTTACTTGGTGGGTTAACTTCAGTGTGCTTTGGACTACTCTGACTGAGGAAGCCCTCTGGAGTGAGGGTGAAACGTTTCTGCTAAAAAGAAACTGTCCAGATGAACTGATTGAGAATGAGCGGATTTGATACCTGGACTATTGAGAATTAACTTTCTTGTCTTATTATCATATATAGTTTTTGAGCAAGTCCTTTTTGACCTTTTTCTTAAATGTATACATTGATTTTGCATTTTTAACATCACTCTCCAGAACATTCCACAATCCAACTCCCTGAATTGAGGTAGACCGTCCCTTTAAGCTGGTTCTGAATTGTGGTTTGATGAATATCTGTCCCTTTAAGATTGTAATAACTTTGTCTAAATTTCTTTGGATATTTAAAGGTAATGTGTTATTATGAGCCCTATACATAACTGATAAAATACTATATTCTACCAATTCCTGGAATTTCAATAAATTTAGCTGAAGAAACAAGGTGTTTGATGGGTGACTGAAATGTTTTCTGGTGATTACTCTTACAGCTCTCTTTTGTAAAATAAAAACAGGCTTTGTAATTGTTTTGCACACTTTTCCCCAAACCTCAATACAATAGATTAAATGTGGAACAATGATTGTGTTATACAACATATACAGAGCTTTATCAATTAAAAAATCCCTGACTTTATATACAGGTACATGAACACACAGCATGACAATCACAAACACCTGGACAACAAAATGGAGGAGATAAGCAAGACAATTAACAGAGAGACCAGGGAGTGTAGGGATGGGGACCCACCACCTGAGAGCAACATGCTTACAACTGTTATCTTGAAGTTCTAGGGTGTAGAGAGCCACAGAAACGGTTATGGTAGGCCGGATTTGGCCCACGGGCCTTGAGTTTGACACATGCGATCTAGTGGTACTAAAAGTAACAAAAGAAGAAGAAAAAAACAGCCAAATATGTCAGCAGTTTAGCTAACAGACTTTGGAATGGGTACATTTTGTCCTTGTGAAACCTGTTGAAGAGAACCAAACTAAATACTCTGAAACTCAAACAACTTACTGTATAACAGTTCATGCACCGCTAGTTGGCAGTGTAGTGCAAATATTGCATAACTTGCTGCTACCAATTGTTGAATTTAATTAGCGGATTAGAATTAGCTTCCCCTAATTTTCATAAGACATTAGTGCTTTTGAAATTGCGGACCTAAATAAATTAATTAGTGCTTTAGTAATAGCGAAACTAATTTTTGAATTAGCATTGCCCACCACTGTTTAATGTACATATCACAAATAAAAACACAGCATATTGTGCATGTCTGGCCTCCTCTTACATTTCAGTACATCTGAGCTCTAACGCCAAAAATACACTACATGCGGCTCCGCCCCGCTCCGCAGGTCACAGCTGAGCAAGTCCAATTTCCACTTCCTCCGCTTAGCTCAGGTCCGCATGGATGCGCCGCTCCGAGACGCATGCGCGGGAATTGCGAGATTGCGCGATAAATCAAGTGATAAATAAGTAAGTCAGAACAAAACAATTCATTCGGTGGAAGAAGGAGAACAACTGTAGATACTGCTGCCTTGATATTCTCTCGTAAATGAGCGACAGGACATGGTTTGAGCAACAGGAAGTGATGTATTACATTTCAGAATAAAATACTTTATTTATTTATTTATTGTATTGCGTTTGTAGGCGTAGTCATAAATGATAGTTTGACAGCATTTTTGTACAAATAAATCCGTATAGAGCTAGGATTAGTCCGCCCGTGGTGATTTTATTTTGTAAATACGGAAGTTGTGCTCGTTCCTTTTCCTGTTGGTGCGACGTAATCTTCAAAAGTTGACTCCGGCACAGCTCCGTCATCCGGCAGAAATAGAAAAATTTCTAATTTTGACGGACTGCCGTCCGCTCTCCGCTGCTCGCCGCCGCCGTGTGGAGCCAGTGTAAATTCTATCATTGATTATAATGGGTGCGTATTTGCTGTGGAGGTCGGACCGGAGCGGGACGGAGCTGGAACGTATGTAGTGTATTTTTGGCGTAAGTGTACCAGCTGCACTTTGGCTTGGCTTTTTATACTCTATTGCACCTGTCATTCTACGTGAGTGAGGTAGCCGTAGGACCTTGCAAAAAGTCCTCACTCCAGCCTACTCCATTAAAAGTTCCTTAATGTCTTTGCACTCGAGTATTACCCGATATGTCTCCAGATCAGTTAGGATTAAGGCTGAGATGAGGTAATTCACCCAGACTGTTCACTGTCTCCGATCTGCACGTCATATCCTTGTTTCACTCCGTAGATAGACCCACTTAGCAGTATGGAGTCAGGTCATACCTCACGGAGAAACATGCATTAACGACAGCCTTACCTCTTTGTAGATTGAAATTGTTATCCATCTGGTTAGCTTTAGAACCTAGGAAAATAAGGTTCCAGGATATTGTTTACTTTTGAGGCTAATAAAACCATTCAAAAACCTCCAAGTGATATCGTTTTACTCTTTGAACCATCACTTAATTGTTGTCACCTTGAACCAAGTTTTACATCATTTAATATCAAGGTGAGTCAAATAAAAAATCCAGATTTGTACGTTTTGTCTTATTTTAATGATAATTGCAAGGGGTAACGGCATAAGCATTTCTTACTACAGAAAAGATTTCATCAGGTTACATGATTGGCATTTCAGAGAGTTAAATGTTTCAACAACTAACTAACCTTGGAATAAAAATGTACTCCAATCTTACATTTGAAAATCACATTAAGCATCCGTTTAAAACTTGCTTCTTCCATCTTCGAAACATCTCCAGACTTCGCCCTTCCCTATCTTTTTCCAATGCAGAGAAGCTCGTCCATGTAGCTCCCTGTTTATTGGAATCCCTGGCAAAAACCTTCAGAAACTTCAATATATTCAAAACAGTACAGAAAGGATCTTGTTGAGAGTTCGTAAATTTGAACATATTACACCATTCTCCATAACCTTCATTGGCTTCCTGTCACCTACAGAATTCAGTACAAAACTGCTCTCATCACACATCAATGCTTACACGGAACTTCACCAGATTATCTGAAGGATATTCTTATTCCATACTCATCCACCCGTTCGCTGCGGTCACAGAACAGTAATCTCCTTCACATTCCGAGAACCAAATTAAGGACCATGGGTGACCGGGCTTTCAGTGTGGCTGCCCCCCGCCTGTGGAACTCTCTTCCTGACTGTCTGAGAGCCCCACAGTCTGTGGTTGACTTTAAGAGCGGCTTGAAGACCTTTCTTTTCAACCGAGCATACTCTACCTCCTCATGATTCTACTTTTGATCTTAGCTGATACTGTTATTGATTTTAATTGTTTTATTATTTGTTTTATTGACATTTAATTCTGTTGCACCTTGTAGCACTTTGAGATTTTCATTAATGAAAAGTGCGTTATAAATTGAATTCATTATTATTATTATTATTATTATTAACTCACCAAAGGTGTCTTCCACACGCTATGCTTTAATGTGTTTTTAGCTCAATTGAATCGAGTTGTAATCCAATGAATAACTTGTATAATCTCCAAAAATGTTGGTTTACTCCACATTAAGTGTTCTACTTCTATCAAGAAACTTGTTTTTTTGATCCTCCAGGAAAACTTGTTTTATAATCCCACCAGGGAAATCTTGTGTTTTTAATTCCACCAGGAATAATCTTGTGTTTTTAATCCCGCTAGGAAAATCTTGTTATTTTTCTACAGAAAAAACCTCCAGGTGATTCTGTTGCATTCCAGTCAGAAAAGTCTGCACTTCCAGCAGACTGAATAAGTCTTCGTTGTAATTCCACATAAAAACCTCCAGGTAATTCTGTTGTGTTAAATATCCCTGTTTTAATCCATCAAAACTGTTGCATTCCATAAAAAATCTGGTAATCCTTTTAGGCAAATCAATTATTCCACAAAAGTGTTATATCCATTCAAAAATGTTGTAATCCATTCTTTTGTTCTGCGATACTGATGAACAAGGCTTTCGAAGCAGGCCTGAGGCTAAAATTAGAACACCGTGTTCTCCTAGCCTTTTATCCAAGGCCAGTCAGCTTCCAGCTGGCAGGTCCCCGCTCCGGGGTCGGTCTCGGATGACCCAAAACAGTAACTTAATTAATAGTTGAATTCAATCAAAGAGAATTTGTTTGTTCCACAAATTTGTTAAATCCATTCAGAAAAATGTTAATCAAAAAATAGACAATTTTAATCCATTAGAAAATGTGGTAATTCCTGGAAAAATTAGTTAAAAATCCATCATAGCTCAGTCGAGCCGACGAGAGGCCTTTAACAGCAGGATGGAGGAGGTACAAGGTGGACCCACTTCGCTGATTTCAAGGACTCGCTGTATCCTTATCTTCTAGATTTGCAAAACAACCAGCCCTCAGAGCAGGCATTGATCCGAGTCTTCTTTTCACAGTATAATTCCTCAAGGTTTTCCATCATCTGTTCTGCGGTACTGACGAACAAGGCTTCAGAAGCGGTATTCTTTTAGCTTAAACTTGCTGATAAGCCAAGACCCGTCAGAGCAGATCCTGATGGCGCAAAGAGCATTCCTTTTGTCCAGGAGAAAAACTATTTTCGAATTAATCCAATCTTCTTAAAGTATCCAGCAAATTCAAAGAATTCTTCATGACTTCAGCAACTTCAGCAAATTGTATTCCATAATTATTGTTGAATCTAATCAAGAGATGTTGTTTTGTTCCACAAAAATATTTTCAGATCAGGAAAAATAGTATTCCACAAAAAAGCAGCTTTTAATCAATCATTGGTTCTGCGGTGCTGATGAAGAAGCCCTTCGAAGCAGGTAGAAGATAAGAAAGTACACCGTGTTCCACTAACATAAACAGCCTCGCGGCGGACCGTTGGCGCTCAGCTTTCCCAAAATTCATTTAATTTTTCACCAAACAAAGTTATCCTTGTGACTGACTTTTCTTTATGCAGAAAGAGGCTTTTTGCTGTTCATAATAATTTTAATCTTACTATAAATTTAGATGAACAAATTCTGTCGAGTATCCCTTACCTCTCTTATGGAAAATAAGCCTTGTGACTTAGTCCAGTGTGGAAAAGGGAAATAATCCTTCGCTCCGAGCAAGAAGGGAAGTTTTTACTCCAAGTCCTAGGACTTCTCTCATCTTGAAGAAAAATGAAATAATAGCTAATTCGGGCTGCATAAGAGTACTCCTTTTGTCCAGGAGAAAAACTCTTCGAATTAAATCCATTTCTTCTTTTGTCCCAGGTCTTTCCAGAAATGTCCAAAAATATCCAAAGGTCTCTTCATGACTTCAGAAACTCAGCAACTCAGCAAATTTCTCGTCTCAAACCTACCTATTTATGGTCAAACAGGGGGACTTCAGCCCCCACTTACAGACAGCTATGTCATTTTCTTACTTTTTCATTGGTTACTGGTGAGGTAACTTTTTACACCTCCTCTCAGCCCTCACTGAACAATGACATAATGTCTCGAAGCTCTCAGCCCTCCCTCAGCTCAGGATTACTCTGTGACCTTTTACACAGTTCTGTCAACTTTTACCTTTATTTGTAGAAGAACACCTTTTAGTGTGCTGTAAATCTTACAAAACATACTAGAACATACACTTTAATCATACTATTCAGTCATATATCTCTAGTTAATCATAGGATACACATTTCACATATTCAATCACTTATCACACGTTGTTTCATATAAGAACACCTTTTATATACGTAATTATATGTGTTCGATTTAGAAGTGAGCTGTCCATTAAGAGCCTTAAAACTCTCCTCTGAGCTCTTCCTCTGAGAGTGTAAAAGTGTGCACTTTTTTATCTCATTTGACCTATTTCTGTCCAGAGAGACCTGCTTGAGTGCCATCCATCCATCCATCCATCTTCTTCCGCTTATCCGGGGTCGGGTCGCGGGGGTAGCAGCCTAAGTAGGGAGGCCCAGACTTCCCTCTCCCCAGCCACTTGGAGCAGCTCCTCCGGGGGAATCCCAAGGCGTTCCCAGGCCAGCCGAGAAACATAGTCCCTCCAGCGCGTCCTGGGTCTTCCTCTGGGTCTCCTCCCGGTGGGACATGCCCGGAACACCTCACCAGGGAGGCGTCCAGGAGGCATCCTAACCAGATGCCCGAGCCACCTCAACTGGCTCCTCTCGATGTGGAGAAGCAGCGGCTCTACTCCGAGTCCCTCCCGGATGACTGAGCTTCTCACCCTATCTCTAAGGGAGAGTCCAGCCACCCTGCGGAGAAAACTCATTTCAGCCGCTTGTATCCGAGATCTTGTTCTTTCGGTCATAACCCAAAGCTCATGACCATAGATGAGGGTGGGAACGTAGATCGATCGGTAAATTGAGAGCTTTGCCTTTTGACTCAGCTCTCTCTTCACCACGACAGACCGGTACAGCGCCCGCTTCACTGCGGACGCTGCACCTATCCGCCTATCGATCTCACGCTCCAGTTTTCCCTCATTCGTGAACAAGATCCCGAGATACTTAAACTCCTCCACTTGGGGCAGGACCTCCTCCCCGACCCGGAGAGGGCATGCTACCCTTTTCCGGCTCAAGACCATGGCCTCGGATTTGGAGGAACTGATCCTCATCCCGGCCGCATCACACTCGGCTGCAAACCGCTCCAGTGAAAGTTGTAAATCACGAACTGATGAAGCCAGTAGGACCACATCATCTGCAAAAAACAGAGAAGCGATTCTAAGGTCACCAAAACGGATCCTCTCAACACCTTGGCTGCGCCTAGAAATTCTGTCCATAAAAGTTATGAACAGAATCGGTGACAAAGGGCAACCTTGGCGGAGTCCAACTCTCACCGGAAACGAGCCTGACTTACTGCCGGCAATGCGGACCAAGCTCTGACACCGGTCGTACAGGGACCTAACAGCCCTTATCAAAGGGCCTGGTACCCCATACTCCCGGAGTACCCCCCACAGAACCCCCCGAGGGACGCGGTCGAATGCCTTCTCCAAGTCCACAAAGCACATGTAAACTGGTTGGGCAAACTCCCACGCACCCTCCAGGACCCTGCTGAGGGTGTAGAGCTGGTCCAGTGTTCCACGACCAGGACGAAAACCACACTGCTCCTCCTGAATCCGAGGTTCGACTATCCGACGGACCCTCCTCTCCAGAACCCCTGAATAGACCTTACCAGGGAGGCTTAAGAGTGTGATCCCCCTATAGTTGGAACACACCCTACGGTCCCCCTTTTTGAATAGGGGAACCACCACCCCAGTCTGCCAATCCAAGGGAACTGCCCCCGATGTCCACGCGATATTGCAGAGTCGCGTAAGCCAACACAACCCTACAACATCCAGAGCCCTAAGGAACTCCGGGCGAATCTCATCCACCCCCGGAGCCTTGCCACCGCGGAGCTTTTTAACCACCTCGGCGACCTCAGCACCAGAGATCGGAGAACCCGACCCAAAGTCCCCAGGCTCTGCTTCCTCAGTGGAAGACGTGCCAGTAGGATTGAGGAGGTCTTCGAAGTATTCCGCCCACCGACTCACAACATCCCGAGTTGAGGTCAGCAGCACGCCACCTCCACCATAAATGGTGTTGGTCTCGTACCTCTTTCCCCCCCTGAGACGCCGGATGGTGGACCAGAATCGCCTCGAAGCCGTACGGAAGTCATTCTCCATGGCCTCTCCGAACTCCTCCCACGCCCGAGTTTTTGCCTCAGCAACCACCCGAGCCGCATGCCGCTTGGACTGCCGGTACCTATCAGCTGCTTCCGGGGTCCCACAAGCCAAAAAGGCCCAATAGGACTCCTTCTTCAGCCTGACAGCATCCCTCACTGCCGGTGTCCACCACCGGGTTCGAGGGTTGCCACCACGACAGGCACCAACAACCTTGCGGCCACAGCTCCGATAAGCTGCCTCGACAATAGAGGCGCGGAACACGGCCCACTCGGACTCCATGTCCCCCGCCTCCCTCGGAACGTGTTCAAAGCTCTCCCGGAGGTGGGAGTTAAAGCTCCGTCTTACGGGAGACTCTGCCAGACGTTCCCAGCAGACCCTCACAATACGTTTGGGTCTGCCAGGTCTGACCGGCATCCTCCCCCACCATCGGAGCCAACTCACCACCAGGTAGTGGTCAGTTGACAGCTCCGCCCCTCTCCTCACCCGAGTGTCCAAGACATGCGGCCGCAGATCAGATGAGACGACAACAAAGTCGATCATCGAACTGCGACCTAGGGTGTCCTGGTGCCAAGAGCACATATGGACACCCTTATGCTTAAACATGGTGTTCGTTATGGACAATCCATGACGAGCACAGAAGTCCAATAACAGAACACCACTCTGGTTCAGATCAGGGGGGCCGTTCCTCCCAACCACACCCCTCCAGGTCTCACTGTCATTGCCCACGTGAGCGTTGAAGTCCCCCAGTAGAACAAGGGAGTCCCCAGGAGGCGCACTCTCCAATACCCCCTCCAAGGACTCCAAAAAGGGTGGGTAGTCTGAGCTGCCGTTTGGTGCATAGGCACAAACAACAGTCAGAGCCCGTCCCCCCACACGTAGGCGAAGGGAGGCTACCCTCTCGTTCACCGGGGTGAACCCCAACGTACAGGCACCAAGATGGGGGGCAACCAGTATGCCCACTCCTGCTCGGCGCCTCTCACCAGGGGCAACTCCAGAGTGGAAGAGTGTCCAACCCCTCTCAAGGAAACTGGTTCCAGAGCCAGAGCCATGCGTTGAGGTGAGTCCGACTATTTCTAGCCGGAACCTCTCAACCTCACACACTAGCTCAGGCTCCTTCCCCACCAGAGAGGTGACATTCCATGCACGACTAACAGTTTTTTAAATCTCTTAATACAGATTTTTAACCTTTTTGACACACTTTTTACTCATTCAGTTTGGTGTATTTTACAGCAGAGCCACTAAAGACAAGTCCCAACTTTTAAATTTTTTAATCGCTGAGGCAAAGATGGCAATTTATTTGTCTCGCAGGGACAGACTGCAGGATGGACCTCACCTTGATGCTGTGTCTCTGTGGAGGTGCAACGTCAAGGCCAGGCTGGCCTTGGAGTTTCACTTCCACAGAGACACTGGGGATTTAAAAATGTTTATGAAACTGTGGGGGTTCAAAAACATCTTATGTACCATTTCTGATCAGAAAGAACTAAACTACAACGAGCTTTTAATGTAAACAACTAATTTTAAGCTTGTCCTGATCATGTTTTTAATACTGTGTGAATAAAGTTTTGTTAAAAATCAAAAATCTTTTTCTCTTTTTCTCTTTCTCTTTTTCTCTCTTTCTCTTTTTCTCTCTTTCTCTTTTTCTCTCTCTCTTTTTCTCTTTTTCTCTTTTTCTCTCTCTCTTTTTCTCTCTTTTTCTCTTTCTCTTTTTTCTCTTTTTCTCTTTTTCTCTCTTTCTCTTTTTCTCTCTATAACTGTGTTTCCATCCATTTTCATTTCGATTTTTGAGCTAATTTTTGAAATCTCGCAAATATGTAAATACAAATTAATGCGAAGCAGAAGTGTTTCCATCTGCTGGCTTGAAGCGCATCTACCAAGCCACGCACAGCGTCATTACGTCAGACGTCAGCGTCATTACGTCAGACGTCAGCACTGCGCATGTCTACAGTAAACAGGAAGTAGCGGTTGAAAACAGAACCCGGCCACACATCTCGTCAAAATGGAGAGAATATTTCAGGTACGTGTTGCTATCGGTCGAGTTGTATTTATTCTGTCATGCCAACTAGTTTTAGCGATGTTACATGTTGTCCGGAGCGGAAACAGCTGATCAGTCACGTGACGTGAATGTTCGCTTCGGCAGCACGAGTCGGCAAATCTGTTTCCATCTGTCGCTGTGCGCATCTGCTCATTTTCGAACATCCCAAAAACCACCTCAAGCGAGCGTATAAACTTTTTGGCGAACTTGAGAAAGTAAATACGGATTTTGCCGTTTCCATTAAGCTTTTCTGCTGCGATACTTCAAAATGCGCACCTAGAAACCTTGATGGAAACACGGCTTATCTCTTTCTCTTTTTCTCTTTTTCTCTTTCTCTTTTTCTCTTTTTCTCTCTTTCTCTTTCTCTTTTTCTCTTTTTCTCTTTCTCTTTTTCTCTTTTTCTCTTTCTCTTTTTCTCTTTCTCTTTTTCTCTTTCTCTTTTCTCTTTTTCTCTTTCTCTTTTTCTCTCTTTCTCTTTTTCTCTTTCTCTTTCTCTTTTTCTCTTTTTCTCTTTCTCTTTTTTTCTCTTTTTCTCTTTTTCTCTTTCTCTTTTTCTCTTTCTCTTTTTCTCTTTCTCTTTTTCTCTTTCTCTTTTTCTCTTTCTCTTTTTCTCTTTCTCTCTTTTTCTCTCTTTTTCTCTCTTTTTCTCTCTCTTTTTTTTCTCTGGTGATCACTCGCTTGCTTTGCATTATTAGCAGCCGTCTGCCCCTCTGTGTTCTGAAGGTACACTCCTCAGTCTGATTAGTTTCTGGTAAATGGAAAAATCATGTTCATGCCAGACAGCAACATTAATCATACACAACATTACTTAAATCATCTGCAGATTTGTGACAAACAGTAGTGACAGAACTTTCCTATAGTTGAAAGTTGGGCAAATCCTGCTGTGTTCTGTTAGTAGTTTTCAAAGGGGACCATCGTGAAATTATTTGAACAAAATACACCTTTGAATATTGCTAGGACATTGCCATCAAAAATAAAATTAAAATTAGGTCAAGCATGTCTTTCCTACATTGTAGAAACAGCAGAACAAACGTGGTATTCCTGTAATGACATTAGCAGAGTCTCCGCTTGGGTTACCAGGTGAGAGGCTGGGCTCGACTTTGACATTGCTAGGTGACCCGACTTATGATGTCAAAATCCACAGGTTTTTGAAACGGCTCATTTGCTGACCCTAACAAAACATTTACATATCGGGGGGAAAAAAGGCTGGGAGTATTTTTTACTTTTTATTTTTTGGCGCTTGGACTGTTTATGGAAGCAGTACAGACCCAAACTGAGGGATGAAAACATGTTAAAAAAAGTGAATTTTGCATAATAGGTCTTCTTTAAAGCAGGAAGTCTGTTTCCAACTTCATTCACCACTGAGGTCTGTCTATGTGTTGCGGTAGAAGTAACGTCCCAGAGGACAACAAGTACAATTAAGTAAAAAAAAAGACCACAAAAAGGTTGAATTAATCTTGTAAAGTGCTGGAAAAGTTTCATTACAACAGGTGGTTTCTTAATCTTAATGACCACTACAAACTCGTGTTTCTCAACTTGAGGTAGAGGTAGAGCTTTAAGGGCGAGGCATAGCTCCGCGTCGGTCCGAGCGCCGTGCCACGCCGTGTGAGCGCCGCAGCACAAGCCTTTGAACGCGGGCGTGAACGCGCCAAGCTCAAATTTTACGACCGCTCATGCGCGCGCGTTGTCTCACAATAAACTGCCCTGGTGGCGGACTGTTTTGTATGAGACACAAATGTATTAAATATCCCTTCTTCATCGCTGATCGGACTTTTCTTTTGTTTTTTTGCCAAAAGTCAAGTGATCGCTTGAAGCGGTCACCATTCACTTCCTCCTCCGATGAGGAGGAATGAATGAACTTGTCACAAGTGAACTAAACTCATGTCCAACGTGGATGCGCAGGTTCTAAATATTTCCTGGTGGGCTGTGGGCTGCAGGAGCAGCGTTCCCTGTTTTTATTTTATTTTTTAAAACTTTTTATTAACATATAAACACAGAAAAACGCTGCACAGCCTGTGGCTTTTCTCACCACCCAGACCTGTCAATCATTTCAGTAGGCGTGTCAGCAAATGACCAATCAGCGACCTCAGTTTGTCCTGTAGGTAAACGCTCCGCGCGCAGCTGCTCATGCAGAGCTCTGCTGTGAACAGCCTGCGCGCAGCACGCGCGCGTCGAGCGGCACTGGCAACAACGCGGAGGTCTGCCTCGCCCTTAAGATTCATAACTGGTTGTAACTACTGTACCCATCACTGCACCCTGTACTCCTTGGTCAGTTGATCATTATAATCTACATTCAGGCTCTACACTGATTCATTTTCATCTATAAATCCCTCCTTCGTCTGCTACTTTCTTACATCTCCTCCCACATGTCCTGCCGTCATTGCAGTTACAGCATGTGCTCTCAGGCAGTGGTGTAGTCTACATTTTTGTAGTGGGTATACTGTGCTTAGAGACAAAAACCTGTCCGGAGGACCTACCGGTACTTAATTTTTCCTTTTTCTACCTAGATTACTGAGATGAATCAGGACATTTAGAGACAAAAATGCAATGTAGTGCAATGTAATTGACAATTTATTTTGAATTTTAAGCATATTTAACATTGCAAAATGTCTGTGATGCTTACATTTTAATAAATGCACAACAAACCTGAGCCTGATGACTGGATCTTGAAGGAGGCCCACTCCTCCGATATGGAGACCCTCTTTTCAGTCAGGACACCAGTTGACGTTATGGTACTGCAAACAGCACATCCTGCAGGAAGTAAATAAAAATTGTCATAATTGTATATTTTTTAATATTTCCTGATACCAGTAATAATACTAGAATCTACTGATTCACTAGACTGTAAGCATGTGTCGACAATTACATTCATTATTACCTTTCATTATTACTTGCATACACTTTTGCATTATGACCAACTAAAACGTGAAAATGAAATGATCACACACACACACACACACACACATATATATAATTTCTCATGTAATATACTGTACTAAACTTTTGAAAGATATGATTATCAGACTATTTTAAAATTATCAAGTCATAATATGTTAATGTTGGAAATATATCAATTAAACCTTATATACAAATTGGTTCCCATATCTTTTTATATTTACCTAATTTTTTGTTCCTCCATTCCAACCAGGGATGTCCTGACTTTCACTCCACAAGGCTGGCCAATTTGGATCTAAAAATGAAACAAGGAGTTTTAAAACAGAGTAAAAAGCATAGCATTTTGTTGATTATTGGAGTGACAGACTTTGTCACGAACAAATCATTTTTATATTCAAATATTTATTTATATGAAATGTTACTGTAAAATTCTGGACAGTAACCGTGTTTCCATCAAGGTTTCTTGATGCGCATTTTGGAGTTTGGCATCAGAAAAGGTCGATAAAAACATGCAGTTACTTGCTGCTGCTTGAGCTAGCTTCAGCTAACTTGTACTAGCCGACACTTACCTGGGGAAATGCAGATATCAACCTCATTATGGCTGGTTTCGGCCGTCGAACTGGTAGGTTCTTCTAATGTTGTCTCTGTAGCTTCGGGTTCAGCTGGTTTATAAAAACATTCAAAAAGTGTAGCTTGTTTCCTTTTCATTTTGAGTCTGTCGTCGTTAGCGAAAATGCTCTACCACACCGTCTGTTGCCCGGCTGCATCCCGAGCAGCCAATCATAAAGGAGCTTCTTAAGAAACCAATCACAGAGCAGAGAACTATGGTAGTGAGCTCAGCTCAGCCAATGGCTGTGAGCCTCACGTACCAGAGCCATATAAAGTGAGAGTTGCGACACTTCCATAGGGATCCGTTGTAAGAATGGAATGCGGAAGTCACGTGGGTCATGGAGGGGGCGATTTGTTCCATGCTCTGTTTAACAGTCTGACTCTGCCTGCAGTAGCGCTCCGTTGCCGCCAGAGGGCGCAGCTCCACAAGGTTTCCATGGCCGTTGTTTGGAACGATTGACTGCCAGTTGGCGACTTCAAAGAGTGTCATAACTCTCTATATATACGGCTCTGTCACGTACAACAGAGGAACACGAAACCATGGCAACCGCGAGACGCGTGGCGCAGTGAAGTGTCCTGAATGCATTTCGCCGCACGGTACAGTGCACGCGCAGCGCGCGCGCTCCAGCCTGCGGACAAAAGCGCGAGTCTTAACTCAGCCTTTATGAGCAGCGAACATAATCTATCTTTATGCAACGCGTGTTTGTTGTCACATTACGTATCATTGGGCACATTTAAGTGGTTATACGGAAATCCCCAAGCTTTTCTAGTGGGTATACGGCGTATACCTGCGTATCACGTAGACTACACCACTGCCACAAAGCACATGTATACTGGTTGGGCAAACTCCCACGTGCCCTCCAGGACACTGCTGAGGGTGTAGAGCTGGTCCAGTGTTCCACGACCAGGACGAAAACCACATTGCTCCTCCTGAATCCGAGGTTCGACTATCCGACGGACCCTCCTCTCCAGAACCCCTGAATAGACCTTACCAGGGAGGCTTAAGAGTGTGATCCCCCTATAGTTGGAACACACCCTACGGTCCCCCTTTTTGAATAGGGGAACCACCACCCCAGTCTGCCAATCCAAGGGAACTGCCCCCGATGTCCACGCGATATTGCAGAGTCGCGTAAGCCAACACAACCCCACAACATCCAGAGCCCTAAGGAACTCAGGGCGAATCTCATCCACCCCTGGAGCCCTGCCACCGCGGAGCTTTTTAACCACCTCGGTGACCTCAGCACCAGAGATTGGAGAGCCCGACCCAAAGTCCCCAGGCTCCGCTTCCTCAGTGGAAGACGTGCCAGTAGGATTGAGGAGGTCTTCGAAGTATTCCGCCCACCGACTCACAACATCCCGAGTTGAGGTCAACAGCACGCCACCCCCACCATAAATGGTGTTGGTCGCGTACCGCTTTCCCCCCCTGAGACGCCGGATGGTGGACCAGAATCGCCTCGAAGCCGTACGGAAGTCATTCTCCATGGCCTCTCCGAACTCCTCCCACGCCCGAGTTTTTGCCTCAGCAACCACCCGAGCCGCATGCCGCTTGGACTGCCGGTACCTATCAGCTGCTTCCGGGGTCCCACAGGCCAAAAAGGCCCAATAGGACTCCTTCTTCAGCCTGACAGCATCCCTCACCGCCAGTGTCCACCACCGGGTTCTAGGGTTGCCACCACGACAGGCACCAACAACCTTGCGGCCACAGCTCTGATAAGCTGCCTCGACAATAGAAGCGCGGAACATGGCCCACTCTGACTCAATGTCTTGTGTGATCTGGAGTTTATCTGCATCACAAGTCCAAAATACAGTATTTTTTATTAGAATTGGAGAAAGGTGCATATAACAGGGACTGAAGCTGCCCACCTTAATTTCTTTAGGGTATTTAAAATATTTGATAAGGTAAATAAAAACATTGAAGCAATTTTGTTCTTGTTTTTAGCATTTGACCCTGTTTTACAACACCTTGATTTATTGTTTTATAATACTACTTTTATTTTAACTGCATTTTACTGTAGTTTATTGTTGTCTGTACTTTATATTTTGGGCAGCATGGTGGCACAACTGGTAGAGCTGCTGCCTCTCAGCGAGAAGGTTGCCGGTTCAAATCCCGGTCCGGGGCCTTTCTGGGTGGAGTTTGCATGTTCTCCCCGTGCATGCGTGGGTTTCCTCCGGGTACTCCGGTTTCCTCCCACAGACCAAAAAACATGCTTGTTAGGCTGATTGGTGACTCTAAATTGACCCTAGGTGTGAGTGTGAGAGTGGATGGTTGTTTGGTGTGAGTGAGACAGGTCCCTCTTGTAAATGAGTCCCCGTGACTCAACGAGGCTAGCCTGTATAAATAAAGGTTGAATGAATGAATGAATATGTTCTGTCTGGAACAGGTCTCTTGTAACCGAGTCCTCATCACTCAGTGAGACCAACCTATATTAATAAAGGTTGAATTTAAAAAAAATGGAGGACTCGGACCAACCGGCAAAAAGCTCAGATGAAGAAAGTAATTACTAACTCTCCATCTATAAGTACTGTGTGCACCTGAATGACAACCTCAGTTGGAGCAACAACACCACCAACCTGATCAAGAAAGCTCATCAGAGACTCTACTTCCTCCGGCATCCGAGGAGAGCTAGACTGGGAAGTCTAGTCCTCACCTCCAGTGGAGAGCATCCTGTGCTCCAGCATGAACATGTGGCATGGAGGCTGCACAGTTGCAGAAAGAAAAGTTTTGCAGAGAGTGGTGAAGGCTGCACAGAAGTCTGATGGAGTCAGCCTCCTCACCATCACAGACATCTACACCTCTAGATGCAGGAAGAGGGCCACCTGCATCATGAAGGACCCCCCTCACACAGCACACACACTTTTTGCTCCACTCCCCTCAGGCAGAAGGCTGAGGAGCATTAAGTGTAGAACCACCAGGCTGAGGAACAACTTCTACCTTGAGGCTGTTAGACTCATGAATATCTAACCAAGAAAATCATTGTGGGGGGGAAAAAAACTGTGAAAGTCACTGTAATGCAACTTGGTTTTTGATGTTTGCTGCTGACTATCCATGATGCTGATCTCATGCTGCTGATTATTTCATGTTGCTGTGTTCATTAAAGGTCCACTGACGTGATTTTTCTACTATTCATCAAATTGCTCAAAATATATATATTTTATCATTTAAATATGTTAGTTTTTGCAAACAAAATGATAAATCACTTTAATTTTGCTTTAAAAGTGATTTTGAACTTCAAGCCGTGTTTAATCATGGGAAATCCGTTTACACCTGAACGCACCATCTGTGATGTAATGTCCAGAGTGAGAGGCAGAGGGCTCCAGTCTCTTCAATAGCGGACATTTTAAAACTTGACTAATTTATCAATCTAGGTGAAGATTTGAGCTATTTGTCTTCATTTTGGGAAGCAGAAAATAGTTTGGGTGATGGAACAAGAAACAACAGGATCTAATTTAGGTCTGATGCTGTATCAGACTGACCTTCATGTGGAGCTGCGCACACCGTGACAAGCTCAGAGCTCTGCCTCAACTCTGGACATTACATCACAGATGGTGCGTTCGGGTGTAAACGGATTTCCCACGATTAAACACAGCTTGAAGTTCAAAATCACTTTTAAAGCAAAATTAAAGTGATTTATCATTTTGTTTGCAAAAACTAACATATTTAAATGATAAAATATATATATTTTGAGCAATTTGATGAATAGTAGAAAAATCACGTCAGTGGATCTTTAAGCCCCCGACATAGCTCTGCGTTGGGCCGAACGCCGCTCGACACCGTGCGAACGCCGCGGCACAAGCCTTTGAACACGGGCGTGAACGCGCCAAGCTCAAATTTTACGACCGCTTACGCGCGCGCGTTGTCTCACAATAAACTGCCCGGTGCCGGACTGTTTTGTATGAGACACAAATGTATTAAACTCCCCTTCTTCATCCCTGATCTGGACTTTTATTTTGTTTTTTTTGCCAAAAGTCAAGTGATGCTTCCTCCTCCGTTGATGAGAAATGAATGAATTTGTCACGAGCAATTTTAAACTCGGGTTCAACGTGGCTGCAGGAGGCTCTAAATATTTCCTGGTGTTCTGGTGTGCTGGACCAGCGCTCCCTGTTTTTATTTTATTTTTTAGAACTTTTTATCAACATATAAACACAGAAAACCGCTGTGCAGCCCGTGCCTTTTTTTCCCCACCCGACCTGTCAATCAATTCAGTAGGTGTATCAGCAAATGACCAATCAGCGACCTCAATTTGTCCCGTAGGTAAACGCTCTGCCCTGCTGTTGCTCAAATTACATCAAGAATTTGGAGCGAAAACGCTGGAGCCTCACGCTGAGCTATACTGTGAACTGCCTGCGCGCAGCACGCGCAGCACGCGCAGCACACGCAGCACACGCGCGCGTCGAGCGGCGTTCAGCCCAACGCAGAGCTATACTGCGGGCTTTAGTCCTCATCTGCTAACACAGACTCATGTTTGTGCTACTGTTGTTTTGGCTTATTGTTTTTGTACCATTAGTGCTAGTGTACTCTTAGTCTTGTGTATTCATAGTTTAGTGAATGTAGTATATTCTTAGTTTATGACTTGGATCTCACTAATGTTTTTCTTTACAATTTGTGTTTTTGTTGGATGTAACTGAGACCCTATGTACATAGTTTTGTCCCACCTCATGTATCACATGTGGTGTGTATGACAAATAAATCACTCTGACTCTGACAGAAAACAACTAAAAAAGTGAAGTGTATTAGGTAATTTGATACTTTCTAGCTGGATTGTTCCTATACTTGTGAACATACACATCAGAGAATTTTGCTCCATTTTTGTCTCAAATATAAGAAGGTCTGGTGTTTCGAGCAGCTGTGTGTACATGCCATAATCATGACAACCACACGATAAAAGCAACGTAAACCTAACGGTAAACACAAATTAAAGCTTTTACAAACTCGTCAAATTTACAATTTCAGGCTATAGTAAGAAACGTAAGGGAATTAATAGACTATTTCAACAGCATCCGATACAAAATTAAAAAAAGCAAGGAGAAAAATCCCAAGGGGAAGAATTATCTGAAAAAATGTGAATAAATGACTTCACAGGTGAATTAATCAAGTAAGCACCTTTGTAAAGCCCCACCTCCTGAGCATGACTGACAGCATGTGCAGGTGTGGCTGCAGATCTAAAGTGAACGGCGCCTGGGTCACCATTGTACTCGTTTTGTCTTTGATTTTGCAGCGTTGGGCCAGAACCCTCAGTGGGGAGTCCAGAATGGGCCTCAGGCTACGGTTTGTATTGACTCAGGAGGGCTGACAGCGCAAGGCAAAATATGTGCGAGTGGGGTTTTCGTCATCCAAAGATCATCTTTGTGAAGCTTCATCCAGCCTGACTTGGACAGTAAAGAATGGAACAGATTTTACCAAAGCTTGAGTCAAGAAAGACATGTCTGCTTTCATTCTTGCCCAGTTTTTATTCTGCATTGTATTTGCTATCAGAATAAATTCAGCACACACTCCACAAGACATTAGATGTTTTTTAGTCTGATTATGAAAAAGTTGCAAAAAAAAAAAAAAAGCGTGTTTTTACATTAATTCATGTAAAAACCCACTTTTTACAAGGGTATAAAGTTCTGTTAGTAGTTGCATTGTTTGAAGACATGAACCATGTGTATATATGTATGATTTAATGTACAAAGTATTAAAAAAAACACAACTAAACAATCTTTAGTTTCATTGTGGACATATGGTTCATTTTTTGTAATGTACCACCGCACACACAGTGCTCAGTCAAAGCGAATCCTTAATAATGAAACTTCAAATGTGCAGTAAGTGGACAGAAGTGGCTTACAACTAGTGAGCAATGTTTCTGTTCTGATCACTAGTCCTCTTAAGCAGCAGAAGACTAAAACATCATTTCACTCAAATGAGACAAAACAAACAAAAAAGCTGGAAAAAAATCCCAACTCTAAATGCACGCTAAAACATATCCCTCGTGTTTTATGTACATTATCAGAGCTGCAGCACAGCTGTCCCAGGACTGACTGGGATAGCAGCTGATTGTGTTTTAGTGTTTGCCTAGCTCTTCTTCCTGTGGTGCTGTGTTGTACAGAAAAAGAAAGTCACTGCTGGGAGGCACAGTGGAAGAGATCAATGCTACACATGCCTGCCACCTGAGATTCAAGTGTTTTTGTAATACTGCACAGCTCAATCGATACTTCAGCAAGCAACCAAGAAGCAGGAACCTGGTCAATGTACATGCTTAGACCTGAGAAGATTCACACACACACACACACACACACACACATACACACACACACACACACACACAGACACACACACACACACACACACACACATATAAACATCCAGTCTGCGAGATGTTTATGAAATCCTCACATCACTAAGATTTTATGTACCTATGCAATTTTTTTGTAATACTGTACATCAATTTGTCTTGCAGCATAATAATAATTTCTATGCTGAAATCGTTTTAACAGAATAAATGCAGATAAATAAAATAATAACAATAATTCACATTTCATACATAAACTTAGAAAAATAATTTGAATATGCTCATACAAAGTATTTGTCCTAATTAGGCAGGAATGTGGATCCGTTCTGTTTTCCTTTTCTGTTTTTGAAGGAATCTCTCAGGAAGCCGACGCGCTGCACAAACACAGCTCAGGGGAACAGATGTGACTGTTAAAAAGAAAACAGGCACTGTGGGCAAGGATCATTTAGCATCGACGTCTTGAAATCTAAAACGTAAATATTGGGGGCATTTATTCCGAGCTTTGTGGAGAGAAAGAGAGATGGGGAAAGAGCGCCGAGGATGCTGGACAAAAAATGAGCAGATCCCGGACTGCAGGATGTGCAGCGATGTGTTAAATTAAATGCAGCTGTTGAAATACAAAAGAGGGAACACTTTTAATCTGAAATTAAAGAAAAGCTTTTAAACCCATCTAAGGCTGTTGAGATCTTTATTTAGAAAACTGACTTTAGTTTTAGATTTAAAGAGACCAAAAGTGTAAAAATTGAGAAAATAATTTCAGACAATATTACCATTTTCTGGATTATGGTCTTATTTAAGTGTATAAACAACTGGA
Source organism: Garcialebias charrua (assembly GCA_038048925.1). Lineage (NCBI taxonomy): Eukaryota > Metazoa > Chordata > Actinopteri > Cyprinodontiformes > Rivulidae > Garcialebias > Garcialebias charrua. Next base: position 22,243 of record JBBPBX010012509.1, read on the forward strand.
GGAATCTTTTAGTTTTTTCCTATACAGTTAGTTTAACACAATGCAAATTAATTTAATAAACCTGCAGTCATCCTGAAGATCAGAAAAGCTGACGGTGACTGCATCCCCCCCACCCCAAAATTTAAAGCTCAAAAACTTTTTAAAACCGGTTTAGCCTCAAAGATGTGTAAAATACAGCTGTAGGGAATAAAAGCACACAAAACACACAAAGAGTTTATTTTTGAAAACTGATGTATTTGATTATTAGAGTAAAGAATTACAGTTGTTAGTAGGTATTAAAGTGTAGAGAAACTGGACCCATAAAGATCTTCCAACTTTCCAGGAAAGTGCATGTAACAGTCCGAAGGTTGTCAAACCCAATATATATATATATATATTTATATTTATAAAAACACTATCAGTTTGTCCCCCTGGCATTGTTGGACGTCTGGTGTGATCCCTTATTATGTACATTTTCTTGCAAGGGAGTTTGTATTTCCACATTTGAATGTACTTACAGAAGCTTTAACACATAACTTTGCACTGGGTGTCAGTGAGGATGCTGGGACGTAGCAGCAGCAATGTGGAAATCCAGCTGAGAAACTAAAAGAGAATCCTTCTTAACCGACCGCTTGTTATCGACGTGAAAACACAACTGTAGATTAAATCCGCCTGAATGCTCCCCTCTCTATATATATATATATAAATGACGCGTCTTTAACAAAGGAATAGAAAAAAGAAGAAATTGAAGAGTAAAAATATTGAAGCAAACAAACAAAAATAATAGACAGCACAATACACAGAGACTGTATCAAAAAAACAAGGTAACACTAAAGAAACGCTGGAAATGTAGCAAACTTTAATATTACGTCTTCCTTAAATAAAATAAAGGGAAATAACAAAGAAAAAGGTGAACTAACACATGATTTTGTCCCTTGCTTGAATGTCATTGTTTTATCTCGAGAGTAGAGGGAAACATACAGAAGTTAGACCATCTCAAGGAGATCAGTGTACATTATTTACAGCAAGTTTGTTTGCTTATTACAGGGCTAATGCGTCACAGAAACATGGACAGTTCGGTTATAGCTACTACAGACAGAAAATAACTTAATGCCAATGTATGGTATTCTAGCCAGATTTTCTAAGTTTCACCCATACATACTCGTTCTGGTTTAAAAATAAACAAACCCTAACTGTTAATGCGTTCACTTGTTTTCAAGCAAGGTTATAATCACTAATAAATAAGCTCCGTAAAACTATGACATGTACATTGTACAAAAAAAGCAACTTATCTTCACACGAGTGTTTGTAAAGATTCAATGACGAGCAAAACAGTTCATTTGATTTTATCCTCGTCTTGTTCTCCTTCTCTGTCTTATGTGTATGTCTACATGTGTACAGAATGCCTAAAGGCATCTTTGCGTGTCTCTGAGCCCAACATGAGCACACTAATTGGTGACGATTTCTTTATTGTCCTCCATGAAGCGGGTGAACCGGAAGTGAGACCCGTTCTCTGTGTTGGCCATTTTCTCCAGACCAGCAAGAGCAGCATTGGGCTCCGTGTTGTGTATTCTGTCCAGGCTTCCTGTGAGGCCACCTATGGGAGAGCTGCCCCCATTTCCCACACCACCTGACATAAGGGGAATGCCTCCATTCTGAATAACAGAGATTTCATTTGTCTTCATTGCCAAGCCATTGGAGAAGGCTGCAGCATATTGGTTCCAAAAACTAGCCGGGTCCCCATTGCTTGCCCTTGATACCATGTCTTTTTGGAAGATTTCAGGAAACTTGACTGGGTTTGCGCCCAGGAAGGCCATTGGACCATCCACAGAGAGCCTACGGCCACGTCTGGCAGGAGCGCTGTTCCACATGTGTGTGCCCATGTGAACCTACACAGATGCAGAAAGAGGAAGAAAGAAAAGGAATAAAAGGAGTGAAGCAAAGACAAAAAGCAATGAGGGGGATACAAATTTGTGTTGTTTACAAAACTTAGCCACAGGAGCTGCACATGAGATGATGCAATGGAAAAAAATAATCATAATGCTTGACGGTAATTAAATAGCTTCACACCCTGGGAGCAGCAGTCTAGTTAGCAGCATAAGCTGCAAAATGTACCAACATGGTGTAAACATTTTACTTTGGCAAGACTGATGCGTGGTGTTTAATCTTAACTTTAATTAGCTCTTCTCACGAGGGGACCACAGAGCTCGAGCCAAAATTACACTGTCCAGTTTCATTGCACAGGCCAGTATTACATGCGACATTTCACCTCTGCCAACAACCTTTGCTCTCAAAGACTTTCACTCCATCATAATCTTTAAACACAGACAGCTGTGCTTGAATGTAATTTTTTGAAGATCCCTACATAAAAGTTGAGATGCTTTTATCTGATTATCTGAGACAAAAAAAGTTTAACATCAACCACACAAACATAAAGTAAAAATAAAGCAAATACCACATATTACACTTTCATTCAAAATTGGCAAAGTCAAATATTACATGTAATTTTATATTCGGTGCACTTGAATTTCTATGCATCATCAAACAAGCGCTTTTGCATTGTATAAGCTTGTGACTCTTCCAATTTACCGTATTTTTCGGAGTATAGGTCGCACCGGAGTATAGGTCGCATTGTCCAATTATTACCAATAGATTGGAAAAAATCCCTAAATAGGTTGCACCGGAGTATAGGTCGCACCTACATTTAGCTCTGCTGCAAATGTCTGCCACAGGAGTGCACAGCAAGGCTTTTAAGAAGATTAACACTTAAAAACAATTATTTGTTTGATAAAAATTATAGCAAATATGTGTCTGAGCTGAACTTTTCCTTAATAAATGAACGTAATTGTGAAATGAGCTGGATTTAAAAATTTGTTTCACCGAAAGTGATAAAAAGCCATATATAGGTCGCAACTGAGTATAGGTGGCAGGCCATGAAAAAATGATAAAAAGGTGCGACCTATACTCCGAAAAATACGGCACCCTGAAAAAACATAGATTTAACAACCTAGCTCACTGTGTTAATTAACTCAGTGCACAAAATCATTCCTGCTTTCAGTCATCATACAATCTGGCACTTCTCCCGAGCAGTCATGTTAGTTGTGTGAATCAACTTTTCCATTAAGGTATATTTTCTCTCACAAAACAGCTCCTTTCATTAATTATACAAAATTATCACCAATAGATGTCAAAATTGCTGAAAACCTATATAAGACTAATTAGGACACCTGAGACTATTTTTAAACCAATGTTCTCATGCACAAATCTATTGGAGACCAGCAGCCTTTAGGGAGTTTCAATATTTACCTTGAGGTTTCCTTTGGTGGTGAAAGCCCGGCCACAGATACTGCAGGCAAATGGTTTCTCCCCTGTGTGGGTTCTCTCATGAATTTGCAGAGCACTGGAAGAGGAGAAACATTTCCCACAGGTGTTGCAGAAGTGTTGTTTGGGTGTTCTACGTGGTGGAGCAGAAGAGAGTACTGGTGACGTGGAGGCTGACGATGTGACCAAGCCTGGGGTGACATCTTTGCTTTCTTGGTGGAGGCCATGAAGGAAACCGTTGACCTCAGGTTTGCAGAGAGACCCAACAGAGAGAAGGGAAGGGGTTGGACTGGACGATAAGCTGGTATTTGATGGCTCAAAGAGCTGTGAGGGCAGGTCTCTCATTTGATGAGTTAGCATGTGCTGCTTGAGATTGCCCTTCGTAGAGAAACCTCTGTTACAAGCGGTGCAAATAAATGGTCGTTCTTTGGTATGGCTTCTGTAGTGAATGTCCAAGGCACTCTGACAAGCAAAGGTCTTCCCACAGATGTCACAGGATGTGTTCCTAATGATGTTACGCTCACGAAAGGGGAATATCATGCCCAGGGGGTCTTTTGAGGCATTGACAGATGTCAGATCTAGGGCTCCAATGTTGGAGGGATGAGAGTGCAACAAGCTTGCACTGGTGTGGTCAGAAGATAAAACTCTCTGATGCCGTTCTTCAAAGCTTGGAGATTTATGTAGATGTGACTGCATGTTATTTGGGGATAGTGCCTGCATGGAGGAGGTAGATTCGGACACAGCCGGACTCCCAGCACTTTGGCTGTCAATATCTCCTCCCAGAGATGAGGAATCATTAGTGAGGCAATCCCCTTCAATTAAACCATTTGAAATTACCTTCATCTGGATAGCTGGGAGCTCTTCCATTTCATTGTGTTGCACATTTTCCTGACCATTTTTTTCTTGCCTTTCTTGGCTAGTTATTTCAGCAGGAGATGGAGAGTTGCAAGAACTGTCATGGGATGCATCAGCAGACCTTGGTGTGTCTGGAACACTGCAATCTAGACCATCTTCCATCGCCTCAATGTTATCATCAGAAAAGTTGTCTAGATCATCAAAGTTTCTCTCCTCAAAGGAACCGGTATCAGAAGCCATGGACTCTGGATAACTGTCTGGCAGAGGGGTGTTGGGTATCTGCCCACCCATATGCATACGAATATGTTGCTGAAGAACCACAGCATTTGTAAACTTCTTCTGACAAATAGGACAGGAGTGTTGAACTCTTAGAGGAGGCATAGCCCTATGGACACTGTAGTGGGTCTTAAGATTTCCCTTGGTAGTAAATGCTCTGCCACAGACCTTACACTTGAAAGGTCTTTCCCCTGTGTGAGTACGATAATGCATCTTCAGAGCACTTTGACAACTCAGCACCCGATGGCAAATGACACATTCGTTCGGGTCTGTCACCTTTCTGTCAATGTTTTCCACAAGCTGCTGCAACTTTGACGTCTCTGACCCATGGAGAGGATCCAGGATGCCACCAAAAGGGAATTTAGCCTTGAATTGATCAGTCAGAAGAGGCATGAGTGGGTTAGTCATCATGGGTGGGCTATTAGAAGTTGTATATTCTGCAATACTTTCTGAGGCAGAACTCAGATTAGTCAAAAAGCCTGAGGAATGGCTGCCTTCTTCTGTTTTTCCATTTGAGGTAGGCAAAGTTGCACCTTCACCATCTTCAGACACTCCCTCATTACTTTTAGCTGAAGGCTCAGTAGCATCTGAGTCATTCGTTGCAGTAACAGAAGGGCTTGCAATGGCTATTGAATGATCTTCCTTTTTGATGAAGTGGGGGATGCTTGGTATGGTTGGTGGCAGTAACATACCGACGGAAGTTGTTAGAGTGGGTAAAACTGGTTTGCTGTCCAGCCAGCTTGTGACAGGTTTCTCAGGTGGCATAGACATGCCGTATGGAATGCCTGTGCTTGTTGGTATGTTATCAAGATGTTCAGGAACAGGGTAAGGGTTCATCTGGATATGTGGGTATTTTTCTTTATGACGCTGAAAATGCACCTTCAGATTACCACGGGTAGAAAAGCGGTTACCACAGATATTACACTTGTATGGTCTCTCACCAGTGTGAGAGCGAAGGTGGATTTGCAAGGCACTATCGCTTCCAAATACCTTGCCACAAAATCTGCACTTGTGTTTGAAGAAAGACTCGTCAGAGCTGCTCTTTTGTTCAAATGAAGTTACATTTGGTGGCTTGCCTTTCCTCTGCTGGGCCAGAACTGCTAAAGAGTTTAAGTCTTCTACAGAAGTCCCAACGCTGGGAAGGGAGCTAGGGAATATGGGGTTTCCGGATGGGGGCTGAGGTAGAAGGGGATTCACTGCAGAGCTCAACAAGCTACCTATCCCAAAAGCTGGTGTTGATGATTTAGCTAGTGAGGAGTTGCTAAGCTGAGAGTGGAGGCTACTCATGACACTAGGTCGCTTATCAGTGGACTGAGGATTGACCGTTGATGGTCCCAGTGTGGTAACGCTCTGAGATGTCTCACTGCTGCTTGGGTTGGACTGAGGTAGCTGTGCTGCTGCAGCTAGCTGTTTTAGGCTGCTTATGCTGGCTGACTGACTCGCCAGGTTCTGTGCAAGGCCTGCGGCTGCAGCCAGCTGTTGAGAGAGATGTGAGCTGAGTGTCGCCAGTGGGCTGGCAGAGGGCCCCATTGAGCCTGGAGCAGAAGTTGGGGGTACCTGCATTTCTGGGGACTGGGAAGCTAATAACAGAATCTGATGGCGAATTTGTTCTATAAGCTGCAGCTGGTGAATCTGCTGTTGTTGCAGGCCTAAAAGCTGCTCCATTAGGGCTGGCACAGCCACCCTGGGACCACCAGTGGATCTGGCCTCTTGGGAGAATTGAGCGACAGCCACTTTAGTGCTCTGCAGATTTTCAATGATGACGTTGCTGTTTATCATGGAGAAGTTCCCAAGTTCAGTTAGGTTACTGAGTTGAGGCAGCGAGGCAGAGACTGCTGAAGTACCGGTACCCACAGAAGCGCCTGAAGTGCTCCTGCCTGTGTGACAGCTGACTGTATTGAGAGGGCTTCCTCTCCCAATTTGGCTGCATTCTTCTTCGTGACCGCTGCTTATTCCAGAAACATCCACATCCATGGATTCGTCTTTATCAAGCGTGTTGGACTCTAAAAGGTCACTGGACTCCATTTGATCAGTGTTATTAGGTGTTTCATTCATCTGGTCATCTGGATTATGAGGAGGAGATCCAGGTGAGAAAGTTCCAGCAGGGGAGGCAGGATTTTCATTCACTATCAAAACTAACTGATTCTTAGTGCAATTTTTCTGGTGTTCTTCGAGATCGGAAAAGTCAAAAAACTCTGCACAACATCTGTTACAGACATGGACGTCTGACTCCTTGCAGGAGGCGTCTTCAGAGCAAAGTTCCGTGTCCCCTGAAAAAGAGGAAACAGAGGATTAGTGATTAAAGATTTTTTTTTGCAGCTGAAGAAGCAGCTTTATCTCTTCAAATCCCACTGTTGTTAATCTTAACTTAATCAGTTTTACACTTATCCTTTTGATGTGTTCACAAAAAACAGTGATCTCAAGGCAACAATAAGCCCAACAAAAATGATAAACGCCTTTCAATTCAGTGACCTCTGAAACACGATAAAAGAGAATACAAAAATCAATGAGAACTATGCAAATAATGCTTAAAAGTGATCTTTGAGGATGTACATCTGAGTTTCATCAGCCAAGCGAAGGTAATCATTTTCTTCAGATAATCCATCAAAAATATAAAACAGAGTGAATTGAGGACATTTGGTCCTAATGAAATTTCATAGTAAAACATTGATTTCCTATATTCCATGCCCTTTAATGTCTTCTTGTCCACTCTGTGCAAATAAAGCATTTGAAGGACTTATTAGACTTTCAATTCACTGTCAACTTTGCTCATTTTCAGCCAACTATGGGCATCTTGGACAGGTTATCTATGTCGCTAAACTAATTTGTATCCGCTCTGCTTTGCAATCAGTTAGACAAAAACAAAGGAGCCTGTGGGCCTGAAACTGGTTACACACACACACACATTGAGAAAAATAAAAAACAACAAAACTGAAATAATTTTATAGCAAAAAAAAAGTTGATTTAAAATGATACAGAATTACTGTATTTCTCAAGTTTATCTAATTAGAAAAAAAAAATAATTCTTCAGGTCAAAACTTATTCAAAACAATAAAAAACCAGACAAAAGTGCAGAGTATAGTGCATTATAAATTGAATTCATTATTATTATTATTATTATTATTATTATTATTATTGTAATTTATAACTGCAATTAAAAAATGTTTTGTTTAAAATGAAGAGCTAGGCTGTACATTAAAATTCATGCTTCACAAACTGGCCACAACTGAGAAACTGGATGCTCCGGCTAATAAAGCAAGTAAAACAGAAACAGCACCGTCTGCTGATAATAATTTTGAAAGCAGTGAGTCCTATTGACATGCACCCAGGAACAGGTTTTAAAATTTTTACATTTTAATGAACGGGAGAAGTCAGAAAGTAAAAAAAAAATTAAAAAGGCAGGACGACACCCTGCCCCCAGAGCCACTGCTGTGCTCCAGACTTTCCTTATTCATTCCTTCCTTTGTCACACTAAAATCTCACTATTTGAAGCAGCGGCTCTACTCCGAGTCCCTCCCGGATGACTGAGCTTCTCACCCTATCTCTAAGGGAGAGTCCAGCCACCCTGCGGAGAAAACTCATTTCAGCCGCTTGTATCCGAGATCTCGTTCTTTCGGTCACAACCCAAAGCTCATGACCATAGATGAGGGTGGGAACGTAGATCGATCGGTAAATTGAGAGCTTTGCCTTTTGACTCAGCTCTCTCTTCACCACGACAGACCGGTACAGCGCCCGCTTCACTGCGGACGCTGCACCTATCCGCCTATCGATCTCACGCTCCAGTTTTCCCTCATTCGTGAACAAGACCCTGAGATATTTAAACTCCTCCACTTGGGGCAGGACCTCCTCCCCGACCCGGAGAGGGCACTCTACCCTTTTCTGACGCAAGACCATGGCCTCGGATTTGGAGGAACTGATCTCTGTTACGAAACCGCTTCTCTCCCCAGCTCGTTCTTGTTCATTTGACTGTTTACTGGAGAGTAGGGCCGCAACTATAAGTGCGTGATGAAAAGAAAAAGAGAGAAAAAAAAGAAACAAAACTGGCACCTGACGGAACACACACAGTGAGGTGGGGCTTACCTTAAGATGTCCGATCAGAGTCTCTCCACCAGCTGACATCCTTAAAGGGGCGAGCCCGCACTTTTCTTCATCCGTCAGACGATCTGTTCAATAGTTTTTGATTTGGCTTTTCTTTATAGTTTTTCTCTTTTCTTAAAAACGCACCACTTGTGATTTCGTAGGTGGTTGATGTTTGCAGGCGTGTAAACTCCCCGGTGCATTACTTAGCATCCAGCCGGTTCATCCAGGACAAACTTCCTCCCGGCCAAAACATCCGACGCTCCCCTCTGGGTTGATCAAACCCGAGGTGAAGACGCTGTTCCTCCGTCCAGAGCCTACCCGCACCGTACCTTAAACTATTTTCTCTTCTTTACACGTCTTCACTGCAACAGCAGCTCCCAACACGCTACTCCTTCTGTCAATCCCTTCCCAGGTGTGCTACCAGCGCAGCTAAAACACTTGTCTGGCTGAGCCCCGCCCCCTTCACCAGTG
>JBBPBX010012509.1:33375-43970 GCA_038048925.1 Garcialebias charrua
TCCGCCTCCATCTACTGTCCCTGTGAAACAACACCATGTCCATCTGTGTGTGTGTGTGTGTGTGTGTGTGTGTGTGTGTGTGTGTGTGTGTGTGTGTGCGCGCGCTGTACACGTGTGTCACCAAAATGTCTGATCAATAAACAGATAGGGAAATTTGATCAGTCAAATGTGGGACACGCAGCCGGCCTGATGGCACAAGATAAACAACTGCTGATGTTATTTCACAGCAGCTCAACTTTATTTTGTTAACTTTTTAAGAATCTCACTTTATGTCACAGCAGGATAAAATCTTTATCTTTGAATTGAATGTCAACAAATAAATTGCAACGCTAAATAATAATAATAATAATTAATTAAATTTATACCGCACTTTTCATTAATAAAAATCTCAAAGTGCTACAAAGTGCAACAAAGCAAAAAATCAAATGAAACAAGTGATAAAATCAAGTAAAATCAATAATAAAATCAACTAAGATTAAACACAGAATCATGTGGAGGCGGAATAGGCCTGCTTAAAAAATAAATAAATAAATAAATAAATAAAACAAGTGACAAAATCAAGTAAAATCAATAATACTGTAGTATCAACCAAAATCAAAGATAAAATCATGTGGAGGCAGAATAGGCTTGCTTAAAAAGAAAAGTCTTCAAGCCGTTTTTGAAGTCAACCAGTGACTGTGGAGTCCTCAGGTAGTCAGTAAATGTTTAAGTTTTATGGAACGGCCTAATTCAAGATTAAGAAAATGAATTAGTTTACTTTTAAACAAATGTAAATGGCAAAAATACAACAGAAGTATAATGAAATTTGAGTATACATGTACATTTAATGCCCATACAACAAAATACATCCAGCTGATTTGTCAGTTTAATCAAAATTGTATTTAATGTGCACATTTCTTGTTTTTTGCACTCAGCTGACACCGTTTCTATTAATATTCCATCAGAGGTGAAATTATAAATATTTTGTTAATTTATTTTTATTAATGAACATACTTATATTTAATGCATTCAGTTATCAGCTCATTTCTTTGAAGTTTACTCCCATTTTTCCCTATTTATAATTTATTGCTTAATTTTTTTTATTATTTTATAGTGTATTTTCAAATAAAGAATTATATTCAAACACTGCAGATGTTCTTTTGGTTGTAAATGGAAACAAAAAAGTGAATGAATAGTAATACTATTAATCTCAACTCAACTCAACTTTATTTTGGTAAATTGAAAACATTACAAACAAAAAGAAAACAATATAAAATGGTAAATCAATCATTTACCAAAAAAGGAATAGGCTGAAGCCAAGGCTTATACTTGCCTACGGATGCCTACCCTTAATAATACCTTTTATTTGTATAGCGCTTTTCTAAATACTCAAAGACGCCTAACGTGAGTTAAAAGAAATATAAAGTCAACAATGCATCACAACACATAAAAATACAATGAAACATTTGAAAAAGGGCAAATTTAAACATTAAAAGCAATTTTAAACAGGTGGGGTTTGAGTTCTTTCTCAAAAGTGGAGAGATCGGAGCAGACACGAAGCTGTTGGGGCACTGAGTTCCAGAGGGTGGGCCGCGATGGAGCGATGAAGGGGCCATTATTAAAAAGTTAAATTAATGCAGTTGAAAGAAAAGTGTTGGGGAATTTTGTTCAAAGGTTATGGATGTTTGCTAACTCTGCCCATGAACCATCTGTTTGAGGTTAGTTGGATGACGAGCTGGGTGGGGCTGCAACGTGCAGCTGTCGCTTCAAGAACATCTCCGAGTCTGTGAGCTCGGCTAAACTGATAAGAGTTCAAAAACAATCTGCACACATGGCTCGTGACAGATTCTCATGACAGGTCTTCATGCGTGCACTTCCTGTGTATCTGTGAGCTGTCCTGGAAAACTGACCTGTTCAAGTAAATACAGTTAAATCTTCTGCTGTCGAGTGTGGTTGCTTTTTTGTAAGTAAGATCAACTGAGAATATTTTTCTCCCACAAAAAGCAGAAATACTAATTTTTGCCATAATTAAATATTTAATTGTGTTTTGTAGCACAGTACTGTAGTCTCTCGCTACTTCACGGTTCGTTTTTTCATGGACTCGCTCTATCGCGGTTTTTCCAAATAAGATTGGACATGACACACAATTGGCTGATTGATGCATGAGCCGCATGATAAGCATGATTTTTTATTTATTTAAAAATGAATTATTTTAAATGATTTAGCATCTGCTGCACCTTTGTGCAGCCCATACTGCAGGAGAAACGTCCCTCTGCAGTTCCTCCTCCCTCCTCCTTCCTCCTCTGTGATCTCCGTTCTGCTCCAGAGAAGTGGGCGTGGCCGAGAACGCAGAGTACAGTGGCACAGATGAGGCAGAGAGCTGAAATCATGACATTTTGTGCCCTTGTAGAACGTTTAGAGTTTAGAACCATTGTTTAGAATATTGCAAGAGTGTGGGAAGGGTTTAATTTCATTCATTCAACCTTTATTTATACAGGAGGCTAGACTCACTGAGCCCCGAGGACTCATTTACAAGAGGTACCTGTTACAGACAGAACATATAAAGTACAGACAACAAAACAGTAGACAATGGCAATAACTACAGTAAAAATGCAGTTAAAATAGAGTAGTGTATAAAACAGTAAATCAGGATGCTGTAAAATAAGGTGAAATACTCAAAACAAGAACATATTTGCTTTGATTTTTCTGTTGACATTATTCAATGTTTGGAACCCCTTAAAGAAATCTGCTGGTGAAGATTCTCAGTCATCCAAGACATGATCAAATCAAAAAAAGGCATTCAATACAGAAACTGGACTTTATTTGTAACAGAAGGTGGACAATTTCAGTTCCTATTGCAAGGTGTTCCAGGTTGTAGGGGGAGAGTAAGAAAAGGCCTTTTTGCCAAGTTCAATCTGCACTGAGGGAACGCTGCAGGTAATGATGTCCTGAGAGTGCATGTTGTAACTGCACTGATGGCGTGACGTGGGAGGATATAAGAAGGTAGCTGACCAAGGAGGGATTTATACATGAAAACAAACCAGTGTGAGAGCCAATGTGTAGATAATGATGACCAACTGACCAAGGAGTACAGAGTGCAGTGTTGGGTACGGTAGTTACAACCAGTTATGAATCTTAGCGCACCATGGCAGACAGCATCCAACATCTGCAAGGAGCTGGCAGGAGCATTCATGTAGATAATGTCACCATATCCAGAAGCATGCTCAATAATCCAGGTAGAAGAATCTAAATTAAAAAAAGGTCCTCTGGACGTTCAAAAAACAAACAAACTAAAAATTGTAGAAACATTTTGTTATTAATCCGAAGGTCTACTTCAGTCTGAGGTGCTGTATTCAACTCAGTCTTATAAATAGCACCTTCTCATAGAGGATCATCCAGTTTGCTGCTGACCAATGTCACCATAGTCAATGGCCTTCAGGAAGGTAGAGGTTACAAGGTGTTTTCTGGCATTCAGCATTAAGCAAGATCCATTTCTGAAAAAGAAACTCAGTTTTTCAGTTTTTCAATTTCAGTTTCTTTATCAAGTTTTCGATATGTGATTTAAAAGAGAGATGTGCATCAACCAGAATTCCCAAGTATTTGTCAGAATCTACTAACTCATGAGACAGGAGAAAGAGGTGCTGGCACTGACTTTCTATTGAAAAACAACATCCCTTTGGTTTTTATCAACATTTAGCACCAGCTTGAGATGGAACAAGTCTGACGGAATGATGTCATATGCAGACTGTAGAAGCTGGAAAACCTTGGCAGCTGTGTTGGCTCGGTGATAAACAACAGTGTCATCGGTATAGAGATGCAACGATGCGTCAGGAATGTTTAGACCTGCATTATATAAATTGTAAAAAAGAGTGGGACCTAAAACAGAGCCTTGTGGCACATCATATTGACAGTTAGGTGTCTCGAAGAAGTACAGTTATGTCGAAAACATTGCCTACAACCTGAGAGATGGTTTGAGAACCAACTAACAATGTGATCTGAGAAGCCAATATCTGAGAGCTTGTGGCATAAGATGTCATGATCTACCTATCAAAGGCTTTGGACAAGTCGAAGTAAAGTGCAGCACCGTAATCCTTAGCGTCCAAAGCTTCAACAACATCATTAAAACCTTTATTGAAGCAGTCACTATGCCATGTTATTTTCTGAAGCCAGATTGGAGAGAAAATAATATAGATTCATAGATTAAAATGCCTTAGTTTGTATACATATATGTAAATACTAAAATAAACTACTTCTTACTACTTGTACTATTCCTACTTCGTGGTTTTTCACTTATCACAGGGCTTCAGGGTGTGGATCCTCTGCAATAAACGAGGGACCACTGTACATTTATAATTTGGGAATTTGGCACAGAAATTTAATTGTTGTGCTACTCATGTTATTGCTTTTTATTTTGGCAGTGGAACGGAGGCGCAGTTGGTAGAGCTGTTGCCTCTTAACGAGAGGGTTGCCAGTTCAAATCCGAGCCCGGGATCTTTCTGGGTGGAGTTAGCAGGTTCTCTCCGTACATGTGTGGGTTTTCTCTAGGTACTCCGGTTTCCTCCCACAGACCAAAAACATGCATGTTAGACTGACTGGTAACTCTAAATTGTCCCGAGTTAAAGAGTGAATGGTTCCCTGATGCATGCTCAATAATCCAGGTAGAAAAATCTAAAAAAGCTAAGTCTGGTCCTCTGGACATTCAAAAAACAAAAAAAACAAAACAAAGCAAAAAATTGTAGAAACGTTTCGTCTTTCGTCCGAAAGACTTCCTCAGTCTGAGGTGCTGGGTTCAGCTCAGTCTTATAAATAGCACCCTCTCACAGTGTTACACAACCAGTTGGCTGATGACAGCCTGAAACCAGCTGCTCACATGATCAAGGAGGACCATCAGCCTAACAATGGATCGTTAGCACCCTGATGGTTGTTTGCTATTCACAGAGGGCTGAGTGATACCAGCAATCACAGCATTGTAGGAGGGGGACAGTTGAACTCGGAGGCCTCCACCCCTGTTTAATGATGGGCGGTTTCTTTTCACAAAGATGGCCTCCTTTACTCCTCTCTCAAACCATCGTTCCTCTCTATCAAGGATGTGAACATCTTCATCCCTGAAAGAGTGACCGCTGGCCTGGAGATGAGTGTAGACTGCAGAGTCCTGACCTGATGATGTTGATCTTCTGTGCTGGGCCATCCTTTTGGCCAGTGGCTGTTTAGTTTCCCCGATATAAGACTGATCACAGCCCTCCTGACACTGAACAGCATACACAATGTTACTCTGTTTTTGCCGGGGGACTGGATCTTTGGGATGAACCAGTTTTTGCCGTAATGTATTTTGAGGTTTAAAAGCCACTGGGACGTTGTGTTTAGAAAATAAACGTCTCAATGTCTCTGAAACCCCTGCAACATATGGAATGGCCACTGGTCTGGGTCTGGGTTCCTTCTTTTCACCTGATGGCTGGCTGGAGTCCAGTTTGGGTTTCTTCTCTGCTTTCAGGAAGGCCCAGTTAGGATATCCACATTTCTCTAGAGCCTGTTTTGTGTGTGATTTCTCCTTCTGTCTGGCTCCTGCGTTAGTGGGGACGCTGTCTGCTCTGTGGTACAGAGTCCTGATGACTCCTAACTTGTGCTCCAGAGGGTGATGGGAGTCAAACTGTAAATACTGGTCTGTGTGGGTGGGTTTGCGGTACACCTCAGTTTGCAAATTTCCTCTATCAGAAACTGAGACCTCACAGTCCAAGAAAGCCAACCTGCCATTTCTTACATCTTCTCGTGTGAACTTGATATATTTATCCACAGAGTTGATGTGATCAGTGAAATGTTGGACTTCCTGAGATTTAATTTTAACCCAGGTGTCATCAACATACCTGAACCAATGACTTGGTGGTCTCCCCGTAAAGGATGTCAAGGCTCTCTTTTCTACCTCCTCCATGTACAGGTTGGCAACAATAGGAGAAACTGGAGACCCCATAGCACACCCATGTTTCTGCCTATAATATTGCTCCCCATATGTGAAGTAGGTTGACTGCAGGCACAGTTTCAAGAGTTGACACAGTTGCTCTGTGTCAACTCTGTGTCAACTCTGTGTCAATGGTTGTTTGTCTTGTTTGTCTCTATGTGTCTCTGTGATGGACTGGAGACCTGTCCAGGGTGTCCCCCGCCTCTCGCACATTACTGCTGGATATGAGCACCAGTGACCCCCGCAACCTGAAAAGGAAGAAGCAGGTAAAAGATGATGGATGGCAGTTTGGCAGTTTCCGTGCTCTATGCTGTTGTTGTCCATATACAGGTAGTCCTCGGGTCACGACGGTTTCAAGTTACGACGTTTCGTGGTTACAGCGCATCTCCCATAAAAATAAATAAATAAATAAATACATAAAATAAAAATACAAAAAAAATTTATTTTGAAAAGCCGAGTTACGCAGTTTCCGGTTTTACGTCGTAAACGTAGCGGAGGAGGAATACTGCACTGTACTCTCTAAAAAAGCTAAGTCTGGTCCTCTGGACATTCAAAAAACTAAACAAAACTGTACTGTGAACGCGGTTTTACGTCGTAAACGGAATGGAATACGGCAGATGGACGTCGTATGCGTAATAGATGATAAGGCCGATGGACAGAGGAATACGGCGTCACCAGCATCCCAGTAGGCCATTAACTCTCTTTCCCCTTCATTATGGCTCCCGAACGTATGTGTTTTTTGATAATTATGTAGGGTACTGTGTTAGGATAGGCTAAGTGCTTTGTAATACAGTACTGTATATGGTGCAGTATGTATGTATATTTCGACTTACGTATAAAATCGGTTTACGATTTAGGAACGGATACGTCGTAAGTCGAGGACTACCTGTATTAGGGAAAAACTTTTCTCATATTTTAGTGTTTTAGCACCAGTGTCACATCGTAAACTACATCTGTACATACAGTAGTGCACAATATAGAAGCATGCTGTCATGCTCAAAAACAAATATTGTACATTAACAAATTTGACCATGTTTATACTTCATAAAGATGTTGGCACGTGGTTGTTTGCATTTAGAATAACAGTTCTTAAAACAACAGTTGGTGCGACTTTATTTTTTACTCATGAGTGTCAGTAATGTTGAACCTCTTTTATTAAAAGTCAGAGCAGCAGGTCCGTCGCTCACAGAAGAGCTCAGTCAGTCGGCTGGCTGGAAAACTAAACTGTGAGCAGGGAAGCACCGTTAGGAGACAACCCCTTCGGCCTGTTTTCTATCAACCAGGCAGAGGTGTCTGCAGAGGTCTGCGTTGTCATGACGACGGGGCTGTAAACAGCATCTCCTACACTGCTGGCCAACAGAGAGCAAATCACCATGGCGACAGTAAACATCCATGTGTTGTATTTGTGTGAAGCTGTTTGACTCGTGGAGCTCAAGTTGATTAAAGATTAAATCAGGATCAACTAAACAAAACACATCAGACAATTATTTTAATAAATAATAAAATGTTGCATGGTAAAAAAAAAAATAGCCTGTAAACTTTTTTTTTTTAAACAAACCAGTGCATGCAAGGTTTCTAAACTTTTTCTTTTTGTTTGGAATCTGCAAGGGACAAAGTTTAAATTTGTCCTAATGATCTCCGCTGACAGAGGTGGTGTTTTGTTTCAGTCAGTGTTGGTGTTTGAATGAAAAACAAACAAACAAACAAACCAACAAACAGAAAAACAGCTACTGGTCAGATCAGAAACGCCATCAAACAAAAAAGAAAAATTAAAATCTGCAAAAAAACAACTATTTCGATAGATGTTGAGTAAAATAAATAGTTTTGAATGACCAAATTAGAGCTGCTTATATAAAAATACTGTCATAAAACACATATTTATTACATAAATATGTATACATACAGATTTAAAGGTCCACTGACATCATCTTTGCATAAAATGTTACAAGATATATATCTTGTATCATTCAGCTATGTTCGTTTTTGCAAACAAAATGATAAATTAATTTAATTTTGATTTTAAAGTGATTTTAAACTTTGCGCCGTGTTTATTCACGGGAAATCTGATTACACGCGAATGCAACATCTGTGATGTAGAAAGGAGAAGCCCAGTTCACGTCTGCCATGATAACGCATGCACATTATCTGCCAGATCGCCTTTTTTTTGTATAACTTGAAAAATGCCGTTACGTTGTGTCGCATTTGGGTGTGCTAATATCATCAGTGAACAAGTGAGCCTTTTCACTTTCCCAAAAGATGAAATACTTTGTCAAGTCTGGAATAAATAAAGCTGCCCCCCCACCTCGGAGCTCCCTCGCTTCCTGAAAAGGTAAGACTCAATTAAATACGGGTGCAGACCTAAATTAGAACCTGCTGTTTCTTGTTCATCTAACTTTCTGCTTCCCAAACTGAAGACAAATCGCTCAAATCTTAACTTAGATTGATAAATTAATCAGTTTATTTATTGTCCACCATGAATATGTAAAAGGGGCGTTCTAAAGATGTTCTTCATTCCTGTTGCATTCGCGTGTAGTCCAGGGGCGTAACTTTAGGTCTAACATTGGGGGGGTTGTGATTAACAATAAACACGAAAAAATTGTACACTATACGCTTCAGTGTTTAATACGCGTCATCTCTTCTTCTTCTTCTTCGATGGTGTTTACTGGCAGTTTACAAACTCAGTGCATTACCGCCATCAACTGGACGGAGATGTAATTCAAGAGTCTACTTTCAACAAAAAATAAATAAATAAATTAATTAATTAATTAAAATAAAATTAAATCCTTTCAGCTAATTTTGTAACTTTCAAATATTTAACAAATGCTTTAGTTATAACCTGTGACTGATTTTTCTTCAATAAAGTAACCATTGTCACCGAACTCCCCATTACCCTTTCCAGTGCCTTCCTCTCTTTATTATATTTCTTACAATAAATCAACACATGTTCCACTCCTTCCAGTACCCCACAATTAGAGCAGTCACCTGATGGATGTTTTCCTATTATCTTTAGACCACTATTTAATGTAGTGTGCCCAAGCACTTTGAGATTTTTATTAATGAAAAGTGCGGTATAAATTGAATTTATTATTATTATTATTATTATTAATCCTCAACTTAATCCATACTTCCTCTCTCCTAGACATTAAACTACTATCGTCACTTAGGAGTACCTCCTTCTGTATGTTATGTAAATGTCTTCCTCTTTCCTCTAAATCCCACCTCTCCTGCCACATATCATTTATTTTATCTTTAACAATTATTTTTATTTCTGCTTTACTTAATGGGACATCATATTCAATTTCTCTTGCTGTATACGCGTCATCTCCACGCGACGCGTCAGCTTTGTCCTGATCAAGATGGCGGCGACAGGACCCAGCTAGTACGAAGAACTTCACAAAGAAACACGGTAAAAACAATTATTTCTTTGCGAGAAAAAATATATTACTAAGCTGACTTTATAGAAGACGTGTTCTTGAGTTTAACTAAATGTTCAAATCGGCTGGATTTAAAAAAAAAAGTTCGCTGATTTTTATGCAGGCGCCAGGCGGGTCAAACCGGACGCTTTCTTTCTTTAAATTTAGCTAAATAAACGCTTAAAAATATACAGTATTTCTTCGCTGACTTATGGGTGATAGTAGACGTACTCCTGAGTTTGACGAAATGTTCAAATCAGCTGGATTTAAAAAAAAAAAAGTTCGCTGAATTTTATGCAGGCGCCAGGCGGGTCAAACCGGAGCTTTGTTTCTTTAAATTTAGTTAAATAAACGCTTAAAAAATATATTTCTTACCTCACTACAGCAGATGGGCTCCTGAGCTGAACCAAATGTGAAATCAGCTTGATTTAAAAATCCGCGGTGTGGTTTATGAGTGGTATCTTGCAAACAAAAACAGCGAACCTCACAGCTAATAGCAGCTACATCCATAGCAAGGGGCGGGCAGCGACAGAGTCAGTCCGACCAAAGGAGGCCTTTTTCGAACACATGCATGTAGAAACTTCTGGGCAACTTCATGAGCAGCTCCGTGACTCACGTGACTTCCTGTAGCCGGTGAGATGGGTGATACCAAATTATTTGCATGGGAGGGGGTCAGTCCTCAGGGAGTTTGTTAAAAACATGCAGCAATTTTACTAAAAAATTTGAATGAATAAAGAAAATCAATTATTGATGTAAGATATGTATAATGACGAAATGATTTCATTTTATTGGGGGGGTTAAATGACCGGATCAAATTATTGGGGGGGTCAAAACCCCCCTAACCCCCGTGTAAATTACGCCTATGGTGTAGTCGGATGTCCCGTGAAGAAACACAGTTTTTAATTTTAAACTCACATTAATTTATCATTTTGTTTGCAAAAACGAACATAGTTGAATGATACAAGATATGTATCTTGTAACATTTTATGCAAAGTAGAAAGATGATGTCAATGGACCTTTAAGTTTAGTTAAATCAAAAACAAACATCAGGACAAAAATGGGCGCCACAAAAACCACACGCTCAATGATGGAAAAATCCCCATCAATCCATAGACACACATTTGTACAGCCTAAAAATCAAACAGTGAAAATTCTTTACATTCAGCTTAAACCTTTTTATGTTCAGCTCATAAGGAAAAGTAAGAAAAAGTTTGTCGCCGAAAGTCATTAGAGAGAGCTGAGCTGGTCAA
>JBBPBX010012510.1:0-13213 GCA_038048925.1 Garcialebias charrua
ATAGCCACTGCAGAGGGACCAAAGAGCTGCATGTGGCTCCAGAGCCGCAGGTTGCAGACCCCTGCACTAGCCCAACCAAAGTCCAGGACCCCTTACATTTTAAGACAGGTTTACAAGAAATCTAAAATAATTACCTATCAGCCTCTTTCAAACCAGTTATGTGATCACAATCTGATATGCCTACCTTTGTTGACATTGAAATGCTGTGAACATTCTTACCTCTAGCCCGCGTTTGTGCTGGATGGATTTTTCATGCAGACGGACATCGTTCCTTCCCCCATGAGAGACACTAAAGTCGCAGTTACAAATCTTAAAAAACGCGTAATTGTGCCCCACCCGAAAGTAAATTCGCTGTCCCATTTTTCAAGATATTTACACGAAGTCTTAACTTTTTTGGCAGGGACGCGGACGCCTTCTCTCTCGTTACATCCATCTCTGTGTTTTTCCGGGTTTGTTCCTGACCGCGCCAGCCCTAACATCGCGAGAACTGCCATCGAGGCTACTGCAGGTGGCAGTTCTCGCGAGGCTAGTGACAGAGGCACCGGAATGTTTTTTTTTTATATATATATATAATATTATAATACGGGAGATTTCCGGGAAAATAATAATTCGGGATGACGACGGGAAAGAGGGGTAAAATACGGTAGTTTCCCGGCCGGATTAACTTTGAATCTATGTTTTTTGGACAGGTAGTGAAACTACAGTGAGTCATTTTGTGGTGTGTCCATCATGGGGCCCCCTAGTGGCCACGGGGCCCTAAGCAGCCGCTTCATTCGCGTATAGGCAGATCCGGCTCTGCCCCCAGGCCCCGAACCCCCCTATAGTCCAGGACCACACCCGACGGGTGACAATGACAAAGTTTTAAAAGCAGATCTTGCACCATAAGTAACTTAGAATATAATCTGAGAATCAGTCACAGTTACTACTCTTGCAATATTCTAAACAATGTTTCTAAACTAAACGCTCTAAAAGAGCACAGAATGTCATGATTTCCATCTCTGCCTCGCTGGCCTCAGCCACCTGCAAGTGCTCTTGGCCACGCCCCCTTATACAACAGCTGATCAGCTGCAGCAGAAAGTTTCTCCTGCAGTATTGGCTGCACAAAGGTTCAGGAGGTGCTAAATAATTTTAAATAATTTATTTAAAATAAAAATGTCATGCTGATTGTGTGGCTCATCCATCAATCAGACAATTGTGTGTCATGTCCAATCTTATTTTGAAAAACCACAATAGAGCGAGTTCGCGATAAATGAGTCATGAAGTAGCAAGGGACTACTCCTCATTAATATTCACAGTCAGTCTAATTCAAGATTGCCACCACAGCTAAGCAACATTAGCCAAGACAAAAATGCATTTAACATCAATTATGAGCCAAAATGGGTGTGGTCATAGCTGAGTTATATGATCACATACGCTAAGCGCTAATATATCTCACAAGACATTGCATGAGATCGTACAAAATGTAATTTACAAGGTTTAACTAAATGATTATAAGTTTGTTCCTTCTAAACATAAAATGATTAAAACTCTGTTATAAAAGGCAATGGGTGATGTGCAATATTTCAAGAAATGCTTGGGCTTTTTTTTCTTCATTTATCTCTGTCCTTGAATGACCAGAGGTGACTCTGACACGCACAAATTCCTGGCCATGTACCGGTAGTTGCAACTTTCCCCGCTCTAAAGAGGGGGACATTTAGATTTAACAACCTTGTATTCATTCTCTTCTTGTTTTGAATAATTGTTTTTTTTTCTTCTTAGACAACTTCACTTCTTCGACTTAAGGCAGATGATGTCAGGTACTGTGGAGAAGAGGGGATCAAGTTTTTTAAAAGCCCCAAAATAAGTGTCTCTGTCATGCTTTCTTTTGTAAGTCACCCCTTAATCAAATCCACCACAGGGCATTTTTCCAAACTGGCTTATGATTGGCTATAAAAATAACAGTCTGATCCAAAAATGGTCCTCACCTTGTCAGAAATCCTTTCAGGAACTGCTGGCCAATCGAACGAGCAAGCATCAAGAGCAGTTCGCTGAGATGTTTTATGGAGGTACAACATAATAAAATAGTGTTACATTTTGTGGGACTTTAAAAGTGGCAGATGCACGTTTTATGAAGCATTGCACAACTTTGGCCTTCTGTTTTCACGTCATTAACGGGTGTAGGGTTGAGCTCGTTGGTCAGGTTAGTGGTTTTGTGGCTCTGTGCTCTTTCATGCTTTGTGGTGTGTTGTCGCTCCTCTGGTTTTTTAAAAAGTTTGTTTCTGTAACGGAAAGCAGAAAAACACATCTAAAAACATCTATTTCTGTGCAGGAAGCTGAATCGCATTCAGAGTGTTTGCGTTTGAGAAGAGGTATTACCCTCTGCCAGAAACGCCAAAAAAAAAGATGCTTTAGTTGCATAATACAAACACCCGAGCAGCTGTCCCTTGCACCCCAACCCCCCTTCCTTTCTGCATCTGGGGATGATAAGGGACTTCCCCGGGCTCACCACAAAGACGGGGTGGCTCATGTTAACAGCTCCCTCTGTCTGCTGAGGCTCCCCTTATTATTGTGATGGATTGTGAGGGGAAACGGGAGAGTGATGGTCCTTGCTTCCTCATCACCTATCCAACGGCGGCGAGCAGCTCCGCTGACGGAAAGGCAATTACGCCGTCTTTATAACACGCTCCTGTGCACAAGCATACTTATTCTCACACTACATAAACACAGTCCTCTACACACCAGATGGGGGTCCCTGATGTCTCCAGCCTGATGGCTGCCTCTCCTCCACTGTCTTCTCCTTAATTCTTCCTTTTTCTACCAACTGGGAAATCGCAGCCTTCTTGGGAAGATGCTCACCAGCTCTCTGGACCATGAAGTGGACCTCCGTGTTTGTTTGTGAGACAAAGAGAGTGTCTGGTTTTGGTTTGTGAAGCAGTGTTTGTGCATGTATTGACACTTCAGCTCCTGTCAGAATATTGATGCTCTCCCTTGCCAAAATGTGTTTAGACCGACTGTCATAGACTGCGTGACAGATGTTATGTTACTACTTTATAAGGAATAGGGACTCCTTACATGTTCTAGACCTGACGACGCAATCATCATTAATCCTTCTGTATCATTCCTGTAAAATTTCACAAATTAATAAAAAAGTTTTTTGTATAATCAATTCAATTGCAATTCAATTCAGTTTAGTTATATATATCACCAAATCACAATAGACATTGTCTCAGGGCATTGTAAAAAAAAAATTCTCACACAGAAAAAAGCCAGTTAGTAAAAGTTATCAATCTTAAAGTGCGTCTTTCACTTTAAACACATGCAGTTGCCTTTTCAACCGTCTAAAACTCCAATTTTCATCAAAAATACGGATCATATCTCAAAATAAAATGTGCCACTACTACCTTTTTTTTTATCTTCCCTCGCTACTCTGTCTAAAAATAGCGCCTTCAGTGGTAAACCGGAAGTGACATCACGGGAGGTGAACGCTCGTGCTTTAGCTAAGAAAGATATGGGATCGCACCAGGAGGAGGCGACAGATTGTAAAGTTGTTTTGACATAAGTTTGTCATCTCTGACTATTTTTTTTATTTCCATTGCCTTGTTGTTGTTGTTTCTTATTCTATTTTCATTGATTTATTGTTCCAGTTTATTCATCTTTTTATCCTGTTAAGCACCTTGGTCAATGCAAGGCATTGTAGGAAGGTGCTATACAAATAAAGTTTATTATTATTATTATTATTACATCAAATATCTAGCCAAATTGTGACTTTCCTTCCCTCCATTGATTACGGTGACATTCTCTACATGAATGCTCCTACAAGCACCCTGCAGATGTTGGATGTTGTCTATCATGGTGCACTAAGATTCATAACTGGCTGTGATTATCGTACCCACCACTGCACCCTGTATTCACTGGTTAACTGGACATCATTAACCTCACGCAGACTCTTCCACTGGTACATTTTCATCTTTAAATCACTTCTTGGTCTGCTGCCCTCATACATCTCCTCCTACATGTCTTTGCGTGAGTGCAGCTACAGCGTGCGCTCTCAGGACATGATTACCTGCAGTGTTCCATCAGTGAGGACTGAACTTGGAAAAAGGGCCTTCTCCTACTCTGCTCCTGCTTCCTGGAATATCTTACAAAAAGATCTGAAGCTCTCGGCCCTGACTTCTCTAAATGATTTTCAGAATCTGTTGGAATCCTGGCAAAAACCAATGCTGATTTGTTCCTGTTTTTGATTTTGTACATCTACCTTATAATGTTTGCTAGTTTTTGCTACTTTTTTCTTTTTCTTTTGTCTATTGTTTAATGTACTCGTACCATTGCTGTTCATCATTCTTTAGTTTGTTGCAGGTCGCTTTCGTAAATGAGCCCTCGAGGCTCAATAAGATTTACCTGACTAAATAAAGGTTGAATGAATGAAAAAAAGTAACTTATAGATATATACTACCTAAAGCTAAAAATGATTTTTATTTATATATAGAGCTACATCATTAATTACACCACTGATGGATTTAACTACATTAGCCTAATATTTAGCTCCCTAAACAATTTTTTTTTCGCTCCTAAACCACTCAGTGGATATTTTTTTCTGCTGCCAGACAGTAATTATATGGGTTTTATTTACAAACTGATTACCTGTAGAAGACATTTGAGATAAAATTCGATTTTTTATTCATTTTTTAAGACGCAACAGTGTCGAGTTAGCGTAGATTTAGCTCTGTGCATTTCGTAATTTATAGCTCCTAAACCACTTTCAACCATTTCAACCAAAAAATAAATAAATGATATTCTTGTCCTTACTTCTGAAGCCAATCCTGTGTTCGTTCAGATTGCTGTCGTTGTAATCCTCCTGACAAATCACGGAGTTGGTCGTGACGCTTCTGTTGGTGAAATCCTGCCTTTTCAACCAGACAAACCTCACCCAAGCTCTGAAAGCTGTTTTTTTTTTTGGTGCAGGAAATCGATGGACAAAATTATGTCCAGACAAACTGGAGTTCGAACAACCCCACACAGACAAATATTAACCATTATTGGACCTCTTTCGCTTCAATACAATACAACAACTTCCGACTACTTCGCCTCCTACGTCACGTGACTCCAAAACCGCACGTTTTTTTAGGCTCAGCGTTTTTAACACTGATTTGGAGCTCTTAGGCTGTTGCCATTAATTTGGAAAGCAGGGAGGATTACCAAAATTACTGTATTACCTCTAAATATTATTTTATTTTTCTGCCCCTAAAACTAACATTAAACATGCACTTTAAGCCCTGTTCGTATGGGAGTAGTTTTACATAAGGACCACATGCTATTTAATAATTACGGAGATTGTATGTGTTGTTAATCCCGTGCAAATCAGCCATGTCAGTCATTTGTAAAATAAAAATTCCCCCGCACATTACCTACTATATTCTGCTGAACTCCGAGGTCCTGTGATAATACTAATCCAATGTGAATAGGCATCTCTGTGATTTGGACAGAAATGGGCGGGAGCCGATAGTAAGTAGGCAGTTTTTGTTTCGTGGGCACATTTTTATTTGCTTTTGGCAATGGAAGCTGCATTGGGGTGCATAAATATATTTTTGTGTCCTGAACCAGCAAAAGCAGATGAAACAAAAAAAAAGTGGATATTATGCAATACTGTATGCAGCACATTAACATCATATCTGGAAGATGTCTGTAAATTTCAGCTAAATCTCAGACTTTGGTTATCTCGTGCGAATGCACCACATAAAAAGCAAATGTTGTTTAGGTAAAATTAATCCAGTGCAAATAGAGCTTTAGGAAGGAAGCCAACAGACGCGTTGAATCTTCTCTTTGTTGCTGTCTCCTATCCTGAGCAAGCACAAAGGCAACAGTGGAAAGGAAAAACTCCCTTTTAACAGAAAGAAACATCCATCAGAACCAGGCTCAGGATAAGCGGCCATCTGCTTCAACCAGCTGGATTTGAGAGGAACAGGATGGAAGAAGAAACTAACACAGAAGGCCAGGTCCTGGTGTAGGCGCTGGTTTACCCCCTATTGGAAGAACGACAAAAAACAAACATGTTAGGATATAAATAATTACAAATACAAAATGGATAGAGTAAGTAAAGACAGCAGCAGAGAGAAGAAATGTGCCAGTTTGTCCTCCTGCAGTCTAAGCCTATTGCATCATAACTAAGGAATAGCTCAGGAAACCCAAGCCAGCCCTAAGTTTATTGCAAAGGATTTACGTAAGCCTAATCAACAAAGTCCATGCTCAACTTAGACTTCAGCCTAATCTTAAAAGCTGATGAGGTGTCAGCCTCACAGACTGAAACAGGAGTTGGTTCCACAGCAGAGGAGCCTGATAACTGAAAGATCTTCCTCCCGTTCAACTTTTGGAAACTCTAGGAACCACAAGTAAACCTGTAGTCTGAGAGTGAAGTGCTCTGTTAGGAAGATATGGAACAAAAATATCTGAAATATAAGATAGAGCTAGGTTGTTGAGAGCTTTGTGTGTCTTAAAAACTGACAACCAGGAACCATCTTGTTTTTTTGCTTTTATCAGTGTCTCACCTTGTAGGCAAATTGTACCCTTGCCAATAATTCTTCATTCCAACATTACTGCTGTTATTTGTTCAGAAATTTGACCTCTAAGAAGATTTTTTCCTAACGCTAAGGTTAGATTTTGACCTGAATGTGTAATGTATTGTCCTGGCCAGTCTGGCCAGTCCAAGGTTCTGGAGAACTTGCCTACATTGATTGAAATCGTTTTAAAAACAAAAAGAGGTCCTCAAAATATACAGCTGTCAAAAAATAAAGATGCTCGAGTCAAGCAGAGGTCCATACATTTTGTTCCGCACAGAAACAATCCTGAGTTCACCAGAGAGCACTCGAGTTTACCCTATTTTCTGCCATACACATTGCACCGCCGTATAAGTCGCATCAGTCCAAATATGTCCAATGAAGTGGGAAAATCCATAAATGTGGCTTCACCATACATTTTGTTCCGCACAGAAACAATCCTGAGTTCACCAGAGAGCACTCGAGTTTACCCTATTTTCTGCCATACACATCGCACCGCCGTATAAGTCGCATCAGTCCAAATATGTCCAATGAAGTGGGAAAATCCATAAATGTGGCTTCACCATAAATGTCACATCTATTATGTGTCACCGCTGACATGTCGCATTTGTTGCGTGTCACCGCTGACCGCCCGAAATGTGGGCCGGTGTTTTGCCAAAGATCGCGATTGGCTGCCAAATGGTGGCTGCAGGAGCGTGCACGGTAGGATTTTAACAAGAAGTTAACAAGATTATCCCTTAAAAGCAATTATTTGTTTGCTTGAGATTATAGTAAATGTGTGTCTCAGTTGAACTTTTACTTGATAAATGCACTTTCACAGTCAAATCAGCCCCATTTTCAAACGTGTTCGCTGCCTCGGTGCTCCGGTACTGGGGGAGGAAATCAGGAAGGAGGAATGCTGTGCATTTCTTCAAAATTTATCAAGATAAACACCTAAAACAATTCTTTGTTTGTTCGACATTATACCAAAGGTGTGTCTCAGTTGAACTTTTACTTAATAAATGCACTTCAATGGCCAAATCAGCTGCATTTCACCGGGGCGGTGCTGTGAAATGAAGCTGATTTGACGGTTGCTCCAGGTGAGCTGGACAAAGGCGGCAGGCTATGGCAAGCCGATTGTGTCATAAATAGCCACTTTTTACCTATTACATGACACATCGGCATGCTATATTACTCGAGTGCCATCTATCTGCTGAAAATGGTAGTGTTCTATATTTTCAGTTAGAATGAATGAAAACTGTCATATCTCATCCAAAAATCGGCTTATAAATATGGAAAATAATCCATACTGTATGTTGATTCGGCATATAAGTCACAGGGCATGCAAATTATGCAAACAAACACGACATGTAGGCCAAAAAATACGGTAGACTTTTTCACTCGTGAATTCTTGAAAATAAAAGTTCTTAATTTCAAACTGAACCAGTGACATCTCCTTTAAGCCGTTTTCGCACACAATCAAGCTTCGCTTAGTCTGTGTTGTGGATCAGTCTCAGCTACTACCACACCATGTTTTGGGTAAATACGTCTAAAACTAAGTTATAGTCATTTTTTAAGCCATTTAGCTGTGGCAACCATGTTGAATAGGGCTGACTGATGTTAATCAGTTCTTGATGTATCCAATGACTACTTTCTGGATGTTACCCTAACATTTGTTCAGTGTTTCAAGAGAGATTTTGCTAACGGACAAACAGTCAGTTCTTTGTGGCATATAATAAATTAAAAGCTAGCCTAAAGCCAAATGAAGTTGGAACAAGAAAACACACTGTGTATCAATAGGTGTAGCTTAAAGCAACATGGAGGCTTTCAGTTCTGTGGGGCAAACAGTGTTATTGAAAGAAACTGGATCAAAGCTCATTTTAAAGATAATCTGCATAGTTTTAATAACATTTTTTTATTTAAATACCTCTCAGAAACGCATAGCCACATTTTAGCGTTGCAGCATGAGGATAAACCAGCCATTTCAGGTTATGACATCGGGTAAGCCATATCCTTGACTAAAGCACACGTCTGTGACAATTGTATGCATGAAGATGGAAACAACTTCTTTGGAAAGTGTCAAAATTGTGTCGCTGGACATGAACACAACTAAGTCAACCTTAACAGTATTGGAAGAGTTGCTTTTTTTCTTGCTACTTTAACGATGCTTGCAAGCAAGCCTGCACATGCATATGAATTATGCACATTGATTGATCATAAACAGATGCTGAAAGATAAGCCTTTTTGTCCAAGAGAATAAACAAGAGAAATCATGCACTATGGACGCATGCAGCTACAGTCTATAAATAGCATCAGGATGCCTGTTTTGCCCGGGGATGAAGGGTTGCATTTTTACAGGTCAGACTGCAATCTTTAAAGCCTCTGCACTGAGAAAGCTGGATACATTTGTGGAAAAGACTTGGAGTGGAGAGGTTATATCCAGGTTAAAGCATTATAGGTGTGCATTAAGTTGTAAAGGAAGGCTTAAAAATACTGTATTCTAAAAGCTTTCTTGATCAATAAAGTTTTACTAATATTCCTTGAAGAAATGCATATCACCCATCTGCCTTTCATGAATTTGTTTTTTTTTTTTTATACTGAGAAGAGACAGAGTTCGAGCTCATTTGGTCAACCCTGAATGCACAAGTGTGAGGTCTTGAAGGAAGGATGTGTTAGCAATCCCAGAATGTGTTGAGGATGACTCTCATCTACTACCACACTAAAATGAGCTCAACATCTTTGAAACTAACAAGTTATAGCCACGTTTGTCTTAATGTCAGTTAGCTGCGGTGGCCATACTGAACGGGGTTGACTTCAAACCATGACGAGTTGTAGATGCACATCCAATTATTAATTGATGAGAGTTTCACTGAAAACTGCCCCTACTTACGAGGTATATTGCTAACAGACAAACATTTGATTTGATTTGATGTTTATTCATTCATTTTAAAAGAACAATACAAGACAGTTTCATCAGATACAAGAATACAAGTAGGATAAAATGAAGGGAGCAGAAAGAAGATGAAATCTTATTATATCTGCCCCTTATTTCACAGTTTGTTCAACCAATGATAACCTTCAAGCAACATCACAGAATGAATAATTCTACTTATTTTTCTAACTGTAATACACAAACTACATCACAAAATGAATAATTCTACTTAATTTTCCTAACTGTAATACACAAACTACATCACAAAATGAATAATTCTACTTAATTTTCCTAACTGTAATACACAAACTAGATCACAAAATGAATAATTCTACTTAATTTTTCTAACTGTAATACACAAACTACATCACCCATAATTCTACTTAATTTTTCTAACTGTAATACACAAACTACATCACAAAATGAATAATTCTACTTAATTTTTCTAACTAATACACAAACTACATCACACTTAATTTTTTTTTCTACTTAATTTTCCTAACTGTAATACACAAACTAGATCATAAAATGAATAATTCTACTTAATTTTTCTAACTGTAATACACAAACTACAAGATGGCACAACATCAAGATGTTCACAAAATGAATAATTCTACTTAATTTTCCTAACTGTAATACACAAACTACATCACAAAAATGAATAATTCTACTTAATTTTTTCTAACTGTAATACACAAACTGAGTCACAAAATGAATAACTACTTAATTTTTCTAACTGTAATACACAAACTACAAGATGGCACAACATCAAGATGTTCACAAAATGAATAATTCTACTTAATTTTCCTAACTGTAATACACAAACTACATCACAAAAATGAATAATTCTACTTAATTTTTTCTAACTGTAATACACAAACTGCATCACAAAATGAATAACTCTACTTAATTTTTCTAACTGTAATACACAAACGCACTAAGCTACATCATAAGTACAACATAAGTGTAATACACAAACACACTAAGTTACATCATATATAGTTTTTGAGCAAGTCCTTTTTGACCTTTTTCTTAAATGTATACATTGATTTTGCATTTTTAACATCACTCTCCAGAGTCACATTGTTTCATTTTTCATTTTCATTTTATTCATTCATTCATTTTAAAATACAAAAAAATGTTTACAATAAAAAGCACAATTAATACACAAATCAAAATGAAAAGAAGCAGAAGAAGAATAAATCTTATAATGTCTGCTCCTTTTTTTCTCAAAATATTTAAATCAAAATATAATATAAAATAAAAGCAATACTAAAAAAAAATACGTCAGCTCAAACAGCAGTTTCTTAAAATTAAATTATACATGATCATATATTTTCAAAAAACTAGTTTTAACCCTTCTCTTAAATATACACAGAGATCTGATTTTTTTAAAGTCATCCTCTAAACCATTCCATAAACTTATACCCTGGATTGAAGTACATCTCTCTTTCAAACAGGTTCGAAACCATGGCTTCATAAACAGTTCTATCCCCTTTAAAAAATAATAACTCTCTCTTTTAACAAAGTTAATTTGAATGTTAGAAGGTAATATGTTTTTGTGGGCCTTATACATAAATATTAAAATGTGATAATCGACCAATTCATAGAATTTCAAAATTTTCAATTTACAAAACAATATATGTGATGGATGAGTGTAATCTTTTCTAGTGATAATTCTTATAGCTCTTTTTTGTAAAATAAAGACCGGATTTGTGATTGTCTACCCCAAACTTCAATACAGTAAATCAAATGAGGAAGAATTAATGTATTATATAACAAAAACAGGGCTTTGTCATTAAATAACTCCTTCACTTTATATAGTATTCCAATAGATTTTGAGATTTTTGTTCGTAAGTAATTAATGTGAGTTCTCCATGACAGCTTGTCATCAATGATGACTCTACAGTTTATGTAAAATTTTAAGCAAAGATGTTGTACAATGTGTAGCGCTCAGATTATGTGTGAAGGACTCTCGGCTACTACCACACTATATCTTAATACTGTATCTGTTACATTGACTGAGTAATAGACATTTTAGTGCTGGCTAATGCCAGTTATCTATGGTGCTACCTTGAATTAAAGGGACTCCAAAAGTCAATCAGTTGTACATGTGCACCTAATTCATTCATTCAATCTTTATTTAGGCAGGTTAATACCATTGATGATGATTTCCTTAAAGTGTCGTTAAAATCCATCCAGCTGTTCATAAGATATTTTGTTAACAGACACCCAGGGTTAACTCCAGCATTTTACGTTGACGTTTTAAAACCGTATCTGTCCGGATCAGTTAGTGCTTGAAGTGTTTGTTGGAAAAGAACATTCTCCATTACTACGACACCAAGTTTTAGCTCAACATCTGTATAAGTTATAGGCAGTTTGGCTAAGCTGGGGTGGCCATCTTGAATTGGGTCAACTCAAAAGCTAAATCAGAAGTAGATCCATGATGAGGAGTTTCATTATAATCTGGGCTCATGATGTTCAAGGCACAAAAACAGACACTGAGGGGGAAATGTAAATGAAGGAAAGACGTGCGTGCGTAGTGTGATTTTTATTTTATTTTATTGATTTCAAATTTAAAAGAACACAAAAAACTATTTACAGTATTTTCTGGTGTATAGGTCGCACCTGTGTATATGTCGCATTGTCCAATTATCACCAATAGATTGGAAAAATCCCTAGATAGGTCGCACCGGTGTATAGGTCGCACCTACGTTTAGCTCTGCTGCAAATGTCTGCCACAGGAGCGCACAGCAAGGCTTTTAAGAAGATTAACACTTAAAAACAATTATTTGTTTGATAAAAATTATAGCAAATATATGTCTGGCCTGAACTTTTCCTTAATAAATGAACGTAACTGTGAAATGAGCTGGATTTAAAAATTTGTTTCACCGAAAGTGATAACAAGCCATAGGTCGCACCTGAGTATAGGTCGCAGGCCTTGAAAAAACCATAAAAGGTGCGACCTATACACCGGAAAATACAGTACAACACCACATCAATAAATAAAAAACAGTACCATACATGAAATGAAAGGAAGCAGAAGAAGATAAAATCTTATTATGGCTGCCCCTTCTTTAACAAAATTAATTCAAACAATCAATTTAAACAACAGTAATCCACAAAAAACATTACACAATAGATAACTCATATGCTTTACCATAAAATTTTGATACAAACCAATTTATACTGTATATAGTTTTCCAAAAACCTAATTTTATTCATTTTTTTAAACAAAGACATTGCTTTTGCAACATTAATATCATTTTCTAAACCATCCCATAAATTAAAGTAGACCTACAGTTCTATGCTGTGGCAAAACAAAAATATCTGTACCCTTAAGATTGTAAGTACTTTTTCTTTTTACAAAAATTCTGTTCTAAAAGCTTCCTCTATAAATATAATTATTCACGGCTCCTCGCTGGCAGGTGTCCAGCTGCGTGACGCGTGCGGCTCAGACGATCACTCGGCGCTCCACTCATCTGGTCTGAGTGATGCCTCTCCTCCTCCCCCCCTCCCTCCTGTGAGTTCGATGCGCTCGGTTCTGGGCCCTGCCGTCCGTGAGTTGTCGGTGCGGGCGACAGCGCTGCTGCTGAACATGGCGTCAGACGGGATGATTTTAACCAACCACGACCACCAAATCCGGGTCGGAGTCCTGACAGGTAAAGGCCGAGCCGCGCGTGGGTTCTGTTACATGTCGCTCGTGGTTCCGTGGATTCATTTCAGCCGGCGGTGCGTTTGGGTTTCATGTCTGCTGGATTCTTTTTTTTTT
>JBBPBX010012510.1:13987-25352 GCA_038048925.1 Garcialebias charrua
CATATTGGACAATTACTGTAGTATAATATGATGTCTATTTTCATTTTTGCATTTGAGCCAGGCGAGTGTAAAAAAAATAAATAATAAAAACGAGTCCCGGAAGCATCCGGAAACCCCGCCGATGATTGCCGAAGTCCGGAATGACGTAAATAAAGGATCCAGTCAGAAGGCAGGAGTGAGTTCGCGATGGAGGCTTATGAGAGTGATGCTGATTTCAGTGAAAGTTCCAGTGGCTTTTCTTTAGTTTTTTTGCCAAAAGTCAAGTGATCGCTTCCTCCCCGACCTGTCAATCAATTCAGTAGATTGACAGGTCGGGGGGAGGAAAAAAAAGGCGAGCCGGTAGCTTCACACAGCTTCAGCCGCAGCGATTATATCTTATTAAAAAGTTCTAAAAAAAAAAAAAAAAAACAGAGCACTGGTCCTGCAGCCCACCAGAAAATTAGCAGAACCTCGCGCAGCCACGTTGGACACGAGTTAAATTCGCTCGCGACAAATTCATTCATGGATAGTTGGCACAGTCTTCCTTCAGTCTCGTACAACTTTTCCCCTTAAATCCAAATGCCTGCATCATTGCTGACTCGTAGTCTTCCGGTTTAAAGTGTTTTGAACACAAAACACTGCTACGCGATGGAGCAATGAAGTCAGCTCGTTTGACTTGAACAAACTTTATCCATGCATTCGGAATCCTTTTGATTTTGGGGAAATACTGTAATGAACACTAACGCCATCCTTCGAGGTATTGCTGCAGAACTGGGCAGCACATCGGTTCAGCGTTTTCTTAGTTGTATTCGTAACTACTTTGGTCAGAAACAAGAAAGCTACGTTGATGCATGCATTCAAGGTGGAGCCGATGCCCATATATGGAGAGGGACACTGTTTGCCGGAGCTGCTGCGTTAAAATCGCCTTTAAGTCATGAAATAACACATTTAGCGTTATTTCTCTACAGTATCAATAAAACGCTCCTGTTTTAATATTTAAGTTACTACTACATATTAATGGCGATGCAATTTGAAAACATGGTGGGTGTTGTCTTTAAGCTGGACTGAAACCTGCAGCTATCCACAGAAACAAGACAAATGTCTGAGGAAAAGACGAAAAGAACGTTTGTAGGAGTGAAGGGGAGGCTTTCAGACCTGAAAACACTACCTTCTGTCAGGCACGGTGGTGGTATCATCATGGATGGATGATTGAGAAACTTCTCTTCAAACCAGCTGGGTGGTTGAAACATGAACATGGTTGTGTGTTACGAAAGGAAAATGATCCCAAACACATCAGAACCGGGTTCTGATTGGATAAAGAGGGCTCAAACTTCTGGACTGGTTTCAAAGCCTAAACCTGACGCTGATTGAAAAGTGACAAACTATGATTAAAAGTCAGAATAGTGCAGGAAACCATTAGTTTAAATGAACTCTGTTCACCAAAGACAAGAAGTGGTCAAATATCAGCAGAAGCTGACAGATACAAACATCTTGCACACTGAGACGTTTAACCAAATGTTAGTGCAAGGATGCATCCGAGCCTGCATTTAAGAAAATCAACAATGAATTCAAACTTGTGAAAAATGCTGTAAGTATATAATCATATAAATATACACAGCTGAGTTTATGGCTGAGTTAAAAGAGTTAATGGGTCAAGAGCGCCACCTAGAAATGTTCAAATTACCCTCCGCATTGGCCTTCGTTTGACGTAGAATCATGAAATTTGGTACACTTGTCCAATTGACCAAGATGCACAGAAAACCCTCTGGTACCAATGTTGTACGATAAATAAGAAGGCGGCCATTTTGGAATGATGACCAGATTTTAACACCTTTTTGGCAGTTTACAGCCTCCGCATTTGAACGAAGCTGCAGAAAGAAAAGCTTTGCAGAGAGTGGTGAAGGCTGCACAGAAGTCTGTTGGAGTCAGTCTCCCCACCATCACAGACATCTACACCTCCAGATGCAGGAAGAGGGCCACCTGCATCATGAAAGACCCCACTCACCCAGCACACACACTTTTTGCCCCACTCCCCTCAGGACGGTTGAGGAGCATTAAGTGTAGAACCACTAGACTGAGGAACAGCTTCTACCCTGAGGCTGTTAGACTCATGAATATCTAACCAGAATAATCACTGCAAAATATCACATCATGTTGATGCTGATCTGTTTCATGTTGCTGTTTTTCATTCGTGCCCATCTGCTCATACAGACTCATGTTCGTGCTGCTGTTTGGAGTGATGTTTTTCTATGGTATTAGTGCTTAGTGTATTGTTAGCTGATGTTTTTCTTAGTTCATATCTTAGATGTTATTACTGTTCTTCTCTTACATTTTATTGTTGGGTATGCTGGTGAAGATTCTCAGTCGTCCAGGACATGATAAATCAAAAAGGCGTTCAATACAAGATCAACTGGACTTTATTTGTAACAGAAGACGTTTCGCTTCTCATCCGAGGAGTTTTATCAATTCAGTGAGTGTTTTAAGTAGGGATGGGGCCGATCCGATCCAGTATCGGTATCGGATACCAGCATTATTTAAGTATCGGGTATCGGATCAAACCTGCCGATACTTTTCCGATCCAGCTTCAAAGAGCACTTGTGTTCAATCACATTCTGTGACTGCCCTTCTTAACATTGTGTGAGATAAACCCAATGAAGACACTCTTAAGCCTTACAATAGGGGGTTCCCTATTGTAAGGCTTAAGAGTGTCTTCATTGGGTTTATCTCACACAATGTTAAAATGAATAGTTTGGGTGCAAAAGTTTCATTATACAGAGTCAAATACCTGAACAGTATCGGATCGGGAAAGTATCGGTATCGGTCGATACTGAGTTAATAAGTATCAATATCGGATCGGAAGTAAGAAATGTGGATCGGTGCATCCCTAGTTTTAAGAGATGCTGCAGGGACAGAGCTTTGTCAAAAAATGTTCTGCAAGAACCCCAGTTCTCCCAGTTGATGTTTAATGGCAGAAATGGCACGGTCCTGAGCAATAATCAAAGTTTTAATGCTTTTGACTTCAGCTGTAGATAAATTGTTGCTCGTCCGCTGCATAATTCTCACAAAGCAGAGAATTGAAGATGACAGTTTATGGACGTTTGGGGTTTAGATGAACATCACAGCTGAGTATCCTCATCAGAACGAGGATGGGAAACATGGCATCTGGATTATCTGATCTAAAGAACAAACAACAAAATGGAAACAACCAGAGTCCATTAGACAGACAGACTTAAAAAAAATCCTATCTTGGGAATTTATTTTATAGCAGCAGCAGATAAAAATCAACCAAAAGACAATGTAACTAATTGAAACTGTACAAAACCTAACATGTGCAAATGTGATATTTAATGAGCTAAACCACAGGCAGCATTAAACACAGTCAGAGATCATTTTGAAACTCTGTTCAGCACCAAGACTGTTTGACTTCTCCTTCATGCAGAGAATCCCGTCTGTCTTCATATTTTGTAATGATCTGATGTTCATTGTATTCACGTGGCTTTCCTCGGGTCCCCAGACTCGATCAACATGTCTGAGGACGAGCACGAGCTGGGGAAGGTCTGGGTCCGGCTGAGCTACCAGGAGGATCTGGAACAGGTGTGGATCACCTTGGTCCAGGTAAGGTTACATGTGGTGTGAATGCCTTGGCTACAGAAAGCTTCATTGTCCTGTCGCTGGAGCCGCTATCAATGGAGCCCTTGTGAGTCCAGAACAGAGCTTCTCTCACGTCTCTAATAACCTCTACTCAGACACCTGGAGGGAAAACGTTGCATTTTAAAGAACCAACGGTCCTTATTAGTGTTTTAAAAAAGATCTTAAAACGTATTTATTCAGACTGGCTTTTAATTAATTTTATGTATTTTTTCTCTTTTTATTTTTGCTTGTGAAGCACTTTGTGATGTCAATGTCTGTGAAAGGTGCTATATAAATAAAGTTTACTTACTTACTTACTTACTTAAAACGCCGGAAGTCAGTGAGTGCTCGCACAGTGATGACATTCTGTCAGTGTTTGTAGCTTCAGAGTTTTAATGGAAAGGGGAGCTTCAGTTCCTCCTGAAGCAGGGGGCAAGGAAAGATGAAAGGTGCTCCTGTTTCTCCTCTGGAGGTAGATCAGCTGACTTGAACATTACACCTCTTTATTCATGCAGACGTTGGGGTTCCTCAAGTGTTTCTGAGAGCATAAACTGGACCTTTGTTGTCCTTCAGCTTCTCGTTGCACATGGTTGACAGGCAACAATGTTTCTGCCTGCGTCTGTCAGTGATCAGAAGCTGCCATGAAGCACTATATAGGTCAGCCCTGTTCAATATGGCTGCCACAGCTACCTTAGCCATAACTCAAACATGACTGAGACAGTTTTACAGATACTGAGCTTAAATTTGAGATGGGAGTAGCTGAGAGTCGTTGACGACACCTACTCTGACTGTGACTTCCTGCCGTGTTGCGTAAAATCAGAACAAATTGTTTAAAGTTTGATCCAAATGTCGTCAGCTGTCATTTCTCAACATCAGATGATCTCAGTCCAAAACTCTGAGGTAAAGAATGCAGGTCCGTGATTCTTTTTGTTTTTCAGTGTTCAAACCTCAAGCTTCATCCCGGCGAGGTGGAACAACAGCAGATATGCTTCAAGGCCATCATCACCGTTCCCAAACCTGTCCAGTTCAGGAGCTCAGTCCGAGAGTACTGTCAGGTACTGGACCTTCAAACCTATTTTGTGAAACGGATTAGTTGCTATAATTTAAAGGGAACAGAAATGTTTGTCAAACCTAAGTTTAGAACCAGTTTAAAGGGTAGGTCTACTACCATAAGAGGAATTGATCTTTGGAATGGACTAGAGGACAATTTAACAATGTGAAGTCCATACAAATATTTAAGAAAATTATTAAAACTATTTTGTTGAATAGCAACATTTAAGTTGATTCTAATTTAACAAATTATAATAGGTATTTTGATGTGACTGTATATTTCTGATGAAACTGTATATTTTTGTATTTCTAATAAGTATATTAATGTTTGATTTGATAGTTTGAATTGATTGTTCGATAAGGAGCAGATATGATAAGAAATGTTTTCTTCTTCTGCTTCCTTTCATTTTATGTTTGTTTAATTTTTTTCTTTTTAAAAATTGTCATTGTTTTAATATGAAATGAATAAATTATACAAAAGAAAAAAGAAAAG
Source organism: Garcialebias charrua (assembly GCA_038048925.1). Taxonomy (NCBI): domain Eukaryota; kingdom Metazoa; phylum Chordata; class Actinopteri; order Cyprinodontiformes; family Rivulidae; genus Garcialebias; species Garcialebias charrua. The sequence continues at coordinate 19,140 of JBBPBX010012510.1, forward strand.
GTACTGGACCAACCTCGGCAACTACAGGTTACCCTAAAGTCTGCTGATGGTTAAAATGATCTTCTGTCAAATAGCATCATGTTGTCGCGTGATGCTACTAGCCTGTTAGCGATAGTTGGCACCTGTGACGTCAGTTTTTGAGCACAGAGGAAGAAAAGTCCACGAGTCTTTGTCCAGGCGTGGCTAAATAAAGGCCGGCTGTTCGTTGTCACGTTTATGAAACATTGCGATATTCAAAGTTCGTGCTCAATAATCCAGGTAAAAAATCCAACCAAGCTCAGTCAGGTCCTCTGGACCGTTTCTTTTTTTGTTGAGATGTTTCGTCCTTCATCCAAAGGACTTCATCAGTCCGAGGAGCCACAACAAACTCAGTCCCATAAGCAGCACGCTCACCTAGTGGGTCCACCAGTTTTATGGTGATGATATGTTTTCTGGGGCCCGCCCTCTCCCCCGTCAACTCCTCTGAGGCAGCCAAAGTGTTTTAAAACAGAGAAAACAAAAACCATCCGGATGACCTGACTGAACTTTGTTGGCTTTTTTTATGTTGGATTTTTTTGTCGTCTTTATGGCTGCCTCGGAGGAGTCGATGGAGAGGGCGGGCCCCAGAAACCATCTTATCACCATCAAACTGGTTGGCTCACTATGACTGTGCTGCTGAGTGTGGCTCCTCAGACTGATGAAGTCCTTTTAAAGGACAAAATGTCTAAAAAAATAAATTAAATAAAAAGAAGCCATCCAGATGACCTGATTTTTAAATTTGTTGGATTATCTGATATTAAACTTCTACACTTGAACGTGACACCATTATTTAGTTTGATGCTCTTTTTTTCTAACCAAACTACTTCCTTTGTGCCGAGGCTGCAGAACGTATCTGCTGACGATCAGAGTCCAATCAGTCAGAAGTTTATGGACGGATACCTCCATCAGCGTCAGGACACAAACATCTACTGTCTGTCTATGCTCAGACACACATCATGCGTAACACAGACAAGCTACATTAACATGCTAAAGCTGAGCAGTTCCATTTTAGCTGATGTACTGTTCTCTCACAGCCTGAAGAATTGTCTAAAATGGTTTTTGTTCGGTTAGCCGTTAGCCGAGCCTGGATTAAGACTTTTGCCCTTTCCTCCATCCTTCACGCTTTAAGACTGATTTGATTTGATGTTTATTCATTCATTTTAAAAGAACAATACAAGACAGTTTCATCAGATACAAGAATACAAGTAGGATAAAATGAAGGGAGCAGAAAGAAGATGAAATCTTATTATATCTGCCCCTTATTTCACAGTTTGTTCAACCAATGATAACCTTCAAACTACATCACAAAATGAATAATTCTACTTAATTTTACTAACTGTAATACACAAACTACATCACAAAATGAATAATTCTACTTAATTTATCTAGCTGTAATACACAAACTACATCACAAAATGAATAATTCTACTTAATTTTTCTAACTGTAATACACAAACTACATCATTCTAACTGTAATACACAAACTACATTAGAAAATGAGTAATTCAACTTAATTTTTCTAACTGTAATACACAAACTACATCACAAAAATGAATAATTCTATTTAAATTTTCTAACTGTAATACACAAACTACATCACAAAATGTATAATTCTACTTAATTTTTCTAACTGTAATACACAAACACACTACTGTAAGCTACATCATCAGTCAACATAAGTGTAATACACAAACACGCTAAGTTACATCATATATAGTTTTTGAGCATGATAAGGTACTGATTAGACATAACATCACTTTAAAAGTGACCATATACTATCCCTTTATGCTGACATTGTTTTTTATCTGCAGTTTTTCAGGAAAAACTTAAATATGAGAAGATTTGTTTATAAAAAAAAGTCTGTTTAGTAGAAAATACAATGAATTCAGACTAACTACTGTACACATACTGTTACATAAAAGGTTATGGTTTGTATGAGATGTGCCTGATGCCTCCTCCTGTCCTGTCAGGACGTGTCGTTCATGGAGACCTTTGTGTTCGCCCTGCGCCTCCAGCAGTTGCAGCGTGGAGCATTGGTGCTGCGGCTGCAGACGCAACAGCCCAGGAAGCGCACGGTGGCGGAGTGCGTTCTCTCTTTGAGACAGCTCGGCCCGCAGGAGTCCGAGCACTGCCTCCGCCTCAAGCCTCCGTCCAAGTCCTCAGTAAGACGTCGCGCTGGACTTTCTGAGTCCACTTTGTGCTTCATGTTGGTTCCTGGTGTTTGAAATCACAGCTAAGCATCAGAACATGTTGACAAGATCATTCATCTATATTAATTCAGATTAATATTTTAAATGATTTACTTCTCTGATAACAGTTTATTTAGTATTGCCTGCCTCCATGTTGTGACGGTGGGTGGTCATGTTTTTGTCTGTCTGACTGTTAGCAAAATATTTTAATCCCTGGACAAAATGTAATGAAACTCACAGAGTGATCAATAAATGTACGTGTAAAACAATATATACAAGACAGTGTTGTATGGTCTGGAGACAGAGACATGGACAGAAAGACAGGAGACAGAAGTGGAAGTGGTAGAAATGAAGATGTTGAGGTTCTCCTTAGGAGTGACAAGGATGGATAAGATCAGGAATGAGATCATCAGAGGTACAGCACATGTTGAACAACTGGGAGGTAAAGTTAGGGAGGCCAGACTGAGATGGTTTGGACATGTCCAGAGGAGGAACAGTGGTTTGGACATGTCCAGAGGAGGGACAGTGAGTATATTGGTAGAAGGATGTTAGAAATGCAGCTGCCAGGAATAAGACAAAAAAGGAGATTTATAGATGCAGTTACAGAGGACACAGAGGACAGAGTGAGATGGGTCCGTGGGGAACAGGTTAAAGAGGGAGAAGAAGAAAAACAACATACAGTATGTGTACAACTGATGAACTTTTTAATAAGAATAAGAAAAAAAAATGTTCATCTCACACTTGATAAATTCTCACATTACAGAAAACGGCAAAGTCAGGAACTGTTCATATAAAACTGAATACATTCACACAATACATACAATCAGTAAAAAAAGGAACACACTGGATGGATACTGAGATGTTGCATCATTAAATATTCCATCATTTAACCTGTTTGTTAAAATGGTTGCTGATGGAATGAAGGACCTTGAGAAATGTCCGGTCCTGTGTTGTTTGTTCCAGTCTGCCACTGAAAGATCTGCTCAGAGCTTTTATTCAACATGAGCAAAAATAAAAATGGCTACAACTCGTCAGTTTTACAGATCTTGAGCTACAACTTGGTGTTTACCCATCCTTTGTATAAGCTACAAGAAACAAAGACATCATAAACATCATGCTGATCTGTTTTCTTGTTGCTGTGTTCATCTGTGAACATCTGCTCATACAGACTCATGTTTGTGCTGCTGTTTATAATGTTTTTCCACTACATTAGGGCTTAGTGTATTACTAGTTGATGTTTTTCTTAGTTAATTCTAGATGTTATTACTGTTTTTCTCTTGCATTTGTTGTTGGATGTAACTGGGACCCCGTGTACATAATCTCGTTTTCATCACATGTACCACATGCGGTGCAAATGACAATAAAGACTCTCTGATAAAACTGTCCTTAGGTTGTAATGTAGACTATCTTTAAGATCTGCTGGTGAAGATTCTCAGTCGTCCAGGACATGATGAAATCAAAAAGGCGTTCAATACAAGATCAACTTAACTTTATTTGTTGCAAAAGACGTTCGACCCCTATCCAGGGGGCTTTTTCAATTCACTGAAACCAAAATGTGAGCGTGTGGAGTTATAACAGTTTAAAGAAATCACGCACCATCAAATGTAAATTGCAAGCTGATAACACATGTAAATTGACAGATCACACCTTAACAGTAGGGGGTTCCCTTGAAGTCTCTGGCAGAAAACACACAACTGTATGTAGATTGACAAAAAACACCTCACAAACCAACAACAGAGGTTTCTCAAACAACTTTGTTAGTCTAATTCACAGACAAGACACCTCTGCTCCCATCCGGTGTAAAACGTTTGGGAATCAACCCCAAAACTGAGTTGTAAGTCTTGGAAGTCTTGGGCTTGATTCCCAGACGTTTTACACCGGATGGGAGCAGAGGTGTCTTGTCTGTGAATTAGACTAACAAAGTTGTTTGAGAAACCTCTGTTGTTGGTTTGTGAGGTGTTTTTTGTCAATCTACATACAGTTGTGTGTTTTCTGCCAGAGACTTCAAGGGAACCCCCTACTGTTAAGGTGTGATCTGTCAATTTACATGTATGTGTTACCTCAGCTTGCAATTTACATATGATGGTGCGTGATTTCTTTAGACTGTTATAACTCCACACGCCCACATTTTGGTTTCAGTGAATTGAAAAAGCCCCCTGGATATAAAAAAAAATTAATTCAATTTATAACGCACTTTTCATTACTGAAAATCTCAAAGTGCTACACATATATTGAATGCTACACACATTCATAAACCGGTGGCGGCAGACTACCATGCAAGGTGCTTTCCAGTCCTACCGGGAGCAACTCAGGGTTAAGTGTCTTGCCCAAGGACACAACGACACATGGTGCGGGTCCCGGGAGTCGAACCGCCAACTTTCCGATCGGGAGACGACTGCCATTACCACTACACCACAGCCGCCCTATGGATAGGGGTCGAAACGTCTTTTGCAACAAATAAAGTCCAGTTGATCTTGTATTGAACGCCTTTTTGATTTTATCTTTAACGTCCTACTTCTGACCAGATGTTGCTTACACATTCTGTTCCATCATCGAAGAGGAAAGACAAAAGGTTTGACTGTCAGGACTATATTTTATTAGATTGTGCAGCCTGACCATGGAAGAGACAGAAAGTAGGTCAAACCTCAAACCATTTCATTTCCCCAGCATTGTTGGTAAATGGACATTTGTCTGACCAGTACCAGTAAAATCTGTTTGAGATCAGACAGTGAATCATCATCAGAACCTCTGAGGGACAATGTCATTCACTCTGTAAGTACCCATCTGCTGGACACAAAAGACCAAAATGTTCCAAATTTCTATTAGAGAGGAAACTTTTAGAAACCAAGATTGATATTTTTTTTATTGTGCAAAAATGAAAGAAAGGAAAAAACAAACAGCATTTTCTAAAGTAAGAGGGCAGTGAAAACTGGCTGCACACTAGCACTCTGAGGTCAGATTTAAAAGCTTGTGTTTGTGTTGAAATGAGTTTCCTCTGCAGAGTAGCTGGACTCTTCCTTAGAGATAGGGTGTGAAGTTCAGGGTGAGAAGTTCAGGGTGAGAAGTTCAGTCATCAGGAGAGACTCTGAGTAGAACCACTGCTCCTCCACATCGAGAGGAGCCAGTTGAGGTGGTTTGGGCATCTGTTAAGGATGCTTCCTGGGCGCCTCCCTGGGGAGGTGCTTCGGGCATGTCTGACTGGGAGGAGATCCCGGGGAAGACCCAGGACACGCTGGAGAGACTACGTCTCTCATTTGTCCTGGGAACGCTTTGAAGTCCTCCCAGAAGAGGTGGCTGTGGAAAGAGATGTCTGGACCTCCCTGCTCAAGATGCTGCCCCTGAGACCTGACTTCAGAACAAGTAGAAGATGATGGATAGATGGATGGATGGATGGATTGATGGTTGGGTGGATGGATGGGTGGATGGATTGATGGTTGGGTGTATGGATGGGTGGTGGAAGGATGGATTGATAGTTGGGTGGATGGATGGGTGGTGGAAGGATGGATTGATGGTTGGGTGGTGGATGGATGGGTGGATGGATGTTGGATGGGTGGGTGGAAGGATGGATGGGTGGGTGAGTCAATGGTTGGTTGGGTGGGTGGGTCAATGGGTGGTTGGATAGGTAGGTGGATGTATGGGTGGGTAGATGGATGGGTGGATGGATGTTGGTTGGTTGGATGGGTGAGTAAATGGGTGGTTGGATGGGTGGATGGATGTTAGGTGGGTGGGTTGATGGGTGTTTGGGTTGGTGGATTGATGTTTTGGTGTATGGGTCAATGGGTGGTTGGATAGGTGGGTGGGCAGGTAGGCAGATGGATGGATGGTTGGGTGGGTGGATGGATGGATCGATGTTTTGGTGGTTGGGTGTGTGGGTGGGTGGGTCAATGGATGTATGTATGTATGGATGGTTGGGTGAGTGTATGGGTCATTGGGTGGGTGGATGGTTGGGTGGGTCAGTGGGTGGTTGGATGGATGGGTGGATGGATGGTTAGGTGGGTGGGTGGGT
>JBBPBX010012510.1:25389-43465 GCA_038048925.1 Garcialebias charrua
TGGGTGGGAGTATGGGTCAATGGGTGTTTTGGTGGATGGATGGATGGTTGGTGGATGAATTGATGGATGGATGGATGTATATCAATGGATATATAGCAAAACATTATAAGGTAGACGTATAAAATCAAAGACAAGATTTGTTCCTGTCTTTGATTTTATACGTCTACCTTATAATGTTTTGCTAGTTTGATACTTTGTTAAAATAAAAAAAAATAAAAAAACTTTCTTTTGTTTTTTTCTCTCTTTTGTTTTCTATTGTTTATTGTTTGTTTGTTTATTGTTTATTGTTTAAGGAAATTCTACCATTGCTGTTCATTGTTCTTTAGTTTTAGCAGGTCGCTTTCGTAAATGAGCCCATGAGGTTCAAAAGATTTACCTGACTAAATAAAGGTTGAATATGTGTATGTAACACATTTGGAGTGAATCAGAGGAGTCTACAGTCACTGTCCCTGCTGGAGTTATTAACAAGAATCATGTTTCTGTGCTGCTGAGGTCTTCTGGACGTCTTCTTGATTTTTGTCTCAAAGTTATTTTTTGTAGATTTACAGACGGATTAGTTTCTGTGAGATCATTCAAATTTGTCTGTAGGTTCGTGAGATGTTTTGGTAAGACACAGGAACACAAGTTCACAGGTAAAAACGTTATCATCCACCTTTACCTTCTGGTTGACAGGCAATTATAGATATTTTGATCATAGACCACATGAAATCAAGAAATAAATGCCCAAACATGTGAACCAGCATGAAACCCTGTTTGACAGGTGAGCCGCTCTGAGCTGCGTGTCAGCACCTGCTTTCAGCCGGTTAACGGACGCATCCAACTCGAGGTCCTCGCTGCCCAGAACCTCCCCACATCTTCCTTGCCTCTCTCCCACGGTAAGAGCATCTGTGTTGTTCATTTCACTGCAACTGTGGTTCTGGTCCTGTTCCAGTTTCAACTTATACCATACCATACCATACCATACCATTTTATTTATAAAGCACTTTAAACAGGAACAAGTCCACACCAAAGTGCTGGACAAACAAACACGCAACAGGCAACACAGACAATGAAGTACAACACGAAAAACATAAAAACATTGCAGATCATAAATCAAACGATCCAATACAAATCAGCTGGCATTGAAAGCAATGGAGTAGTAGTGAGTTTTTAACCGGGATTTGAAAACCGAGAGGGAGGGGGCCTGTTTGATGAGCAGCGGTAACTCGTTCCAGAGTCTTGGGCCTGCTACAGAGAACGCCCTGTCACCCCTGCGCTTAAGGCGAGTTTCTGGAACTATTAAGAGTACCTGATCCTCTGACCTCAAAGCACGTGGAGGGACATATGGGTGTATCAGATCCGAGAGATAGGCGGGGGCGAGACTGTTCAGCGATTTGTAGACATACATGAGAATTTTGAATTGGATTCGAAGATGAACCGGTAGCCAGTGAAGGGAGGCCAAGACTGGTGTAATGTGCTCTCTTTTGCGTGTGCTGGTTAAAAATCGGGCAGCTGCGTTCTGAACCAGTTGTAATCGTGCAATGGTGGCTTGACTGACGCCAAGCAGAAGTGAATTGCAGTAATCAAGCCTAGATGTAATGAATGCGTGAATCACTGTCTCCAGGTTGTTTTTGGATAATATGGGCTTCAGCTTAGACAGACGCCTCAGCTGGAAAAAACAGGATTTGACGATCATGTTTACATGACTGTTGAGTTTCATGGAAGGATCCATTATCACTCCCAGATTTGTGACTTTTTGTTTTTCGGACAGGGGTAGAGCAGACAGGTCAATGCAGTGGTTTGAGGTTGTGTCATTGGGAAGGAACAATATGGCTTCAGACTTCTTATCATTGAAGCTTAAGAAATTTAAAGCCATCCAGTCCCTGATGTCAGCCAGGCAGTCGAGCAGAGGTTGAATAGAGCCTGTACCATTTTGTCTTAGGGGGAAGTAAATTTGACAGTCATCAGCGTAGAAGTGGAAAGGTATATTGTGTTTCCGGAAAATAGCACCGAGTGGCAGCAGGTATAAGGAGAACAAGAGAGGACCCAGGATGGACCCCTGCGGAACCCCCCATTTAAGAGCCGCCACTGCAGAAGTAAAATCATTGATGGACACACAAAAAGACCTGTCAGAGAGGTAGGATCTGAACCAGTTTAGGGCTGATCCTGAGATGCCCACCCACTGCTCCAACCTAGCAATGAGGATCTCATGGTCGATGGTGTCAAAAGCGGATGTGAGGTCCAATAGGACAAGCAGCACAGAGTCACCAGTATCTGTGGATAGAAAGATGTCGTTAAAAACCTTCAGTAGGGCAGTCTCAGTGCTGTGGAGGGATTTGAAGCCAGACTGGAATAGCTCGGGGATAGCGTGATCCTCCAGGAAGCACTTTAGTTGGGACTCAACTATTTTCTCTAGAAGTTTAGAAACAAATGGGAGTCTGGAGACAGGCCTGAAATTGGATAATACTGACGGGTCGAGGTTTGGTTTTATGGGTTTATTAGCATTATTTTATTAGCATGTTAACATTAATTCATTTTCCAGCCAAGCAAAGTGATCTTTCTCAGAAATCCTAGAAAAAATATTAAAATTAACACCTCTGTCACGGTAAATGAAGGTTCGGACTCATGGATGCAGACTTTACCTGAGGAGGTCCAAAACATACATCTTGTTTTATTATAAGGCAAAACAAAAAGCTGATGTAAACTGAAGAAAAGCAGTAGTAAAACACGGGGGAGACCGGACGAGCATGTAAAATGCAGCAGGTGAAAGAATGACAGACACCTGGGCTAAATGAAGACTGAACAGGTGAGAATGGGCGGGGCAGGAGCTGAAGAAACAGAAACTGATGACTGACGGCACAGAGGAAACTGGAACGGAACGAGACACACAAAAGCATTAAGAAAACAAATTACAGAAGAAATAAATCTAAAAACAACAAACAGCGAAACATTTCCAGAAAGACGATCCTGACTGAGGCTGAAGGAAAAAGCAAGGTGCTGTTCGTCGCATTACATTAATCTCTGATTATTTAACTGAAAAGGTGAGTTTTAATAGACAATTTCTGAAGACACATTGTTTGAAAGCTTGAATTTAAACATGGATTAAGACGGTTGAATGCTATTTTATTAACTGGGATAGCTAGATTCATGGTTCTGGTTTCACAGCGGCAGAAAAGGACTCGTGGACTCGGGCATCAAAGAACTAAAAGCTTTTTATTATAAAGAGTTGAACTGTTAACACAAGGAACACTGTCACTCTGGACTAGACTCAAAACTTCTGTCTGAGGCACAGGAAACTCTACGGTGAATGTGACAACAAACCCACCAGGAGTGGTTTGTGGGCACTGAGGGAATGCTGCAGGTAATGAATCCCTGAGAGCGCACGCTGTAACTGCCCTGACGACATGACGTATAGGAGGAGATATAAGAAGGCGGCAGACCAGGAGTGATTTATAGATGAAGGTGAACCAGTGTGAGAGCCTGCATGTAGATAATGATGACCAGCTGACCAATGAGTACAGGATGCAGTGATGGGTACGGTAGTTACAACCAGTTATGAACCTTGGAGCACCGCGGGAGACAGCATCCAACATCTGCAAGGAGCTGGCAGGGGCATTCATGTAAATAATGTTACCATAGACAATGGCTGGTAGAAAAGTTTGGTGCCTTCGGAGTAGGGTTGGGCATCGTTTGAATTTGAGCGATTCCGGTTCCGATTCAGATTCTTCGTTTTGATTGCGGTTCCGATCGATTCCCGATTCCCGTTCTTTGAAGGGGTGTGGTAAAATAAAAAAGAAACTTTTTTAATCTTTCTTCTGGAAGCTACAGTGAATGGAGTAACACGCGGCTGTTCTGCAGGCGGGTCGACTGCTGTGCTAACAATAGCCATTTCCAGTTCTTTGTCTATGGAAAAATACATCAGCTAACATTAGCATAGCATTTGCAATTGAGTTTACCTACCGCTTTAAGCCGAGTATAACTTGTTAGCTGCCTTAATGTTATAAGACGTAGTTTATAATTTTACTTACCAGATTCTGACTTCAGCAGGTTGATGGGCTGCATGTTGGGGCCGGAGACCGAAGCAGCACGTCGAAGACGGGACATGGTGCTAGTTCTACAGCGTGAAGCCGGAGGTGTTTAATCATATTGGTCGTACACCCTCCTTTCCACGATATAAGCTTCCTGCAAGTATTGCATTGAGCCGACTAGTCATTCCTCTTACTAAAATTGAGCCATACTTTCGATCACCACCGCACATTGTCCATGGTTGCTCTGCTCACACACCTCCCGCAAACTCTTCTTCGTTTGTTTTTGGCGCCTACTTCCTGCGGATTCTTCTTCGTTGGTTTTCGGCTGCAAATTCTTCTTTGGTGTTGGCGGCTACTTCCGGTCGGCGGTAGGCATCGAAAATAGGAATTGAAAATGCATGTTTTGAACGATTCCGGGAAAACTGGACAGTTAGTCCCGGTTCCGAACGATTTTCGATGCCCGACCCTAGTTCCGAGTACCTTGGCTTGGTGCTAGGCTTTGGAGCCTAGTTTTGGCCCTGAGACAATGCCTCACAACTAGGCCAGATAAGAAGCCTAGGCCGTGTCATGTAGCTTGGCTAGGTGACTGATGGAGAAACCTAGCTAGGCCCAGCTGCTAGTGGAGAAGCCTGGGCTGGGCTACGCAACTGGTCCTGATGGCTAGTGGAGAAGACCATATGTGTTCAGAGGCTGATGGAGAGGCCTGGACTGAGCCAGATATCTTGGTCTGACAGCAGGTGTAGAAACTTGGGTAGGGCCAGGTATCTGTGAATGATGGCAAGAAACCAGAGGAAGTCCAGGTAGCTTGCTGCTGCTGCTCAGCTCTGAAGGTTTATTACTTTCTGGCTGCATGCCAAGGCATTGCACAAAGTACTCAGAAAGTGCTCAGATTCTGTGTTGGGACTGACCCTCGGCTACTTCCACACCAAATGTTAGCTCAACGTCTGTAAAATTCACTAAGTTATACCCATTTTTGTGTTTTCCTAATAAATCAAGTTAACTTCAACATTTATTGATGTACAACCAAAAACTGCTTTCTGAGTTTCATTAAAATTCATTCTTTAGTTCATAAGTTATTTTTAGATGAGATTCCATCTTACTGCAAATTTCAGCTAATTTCCCCGGAATAATTACGGTAAAATCAATATTTTATGTTTTTTTTTTATCCTGCACTCTGTGCTCATATTTATTATTTTATATACCTGCAGTACAGATCATCACTTTTTTTTTAAAACTCTGATATGTTTTGCAGCTGACAACACATTCGTTTTTTTTGGTGAGAGAAATGTTATTTTTATTGTGAAGGCTGGTGTAACCAGTAAAATTTATAACTGAGGAACTATCTCAGATAAAAGTTTAAAATTCTGACTGTTTCATTTGAAGCCTTTTTCATCAAAGTGGAGATGCACCAGTTGGGTCAGGTGGCCATAAAGAAGAAGACTCGAGCTCTCAAGGCATCAGGTGGTCAGTGTCAGTGGGACGAGACATTCCACTTCCTGTTGGCGTCCTTAGAGCACGCCTGCTCGCTGTCAATCAAGCTCTACAGCCGCAGCTCTGTCAGGAGGAAGCAATGTCTTGGACAGGTGACTCTCTGATTTTATTCTGTTTTAGTCAGGGGCAAGATACAAAATAGCTTTTCCCCAATTTAAATTTTCCAAAAAATATTGTCCATTCTATCTATTATAGATCAGTTCAGTTTGATCTAGAGCTATAAATGAGGGTAAAACTGTTTCTAAGCCCCTGAATAGTAATTTTGCTTGCTGTTAAATTCAATCAACATTCAAATGGTTGATGAGCTGATGTGAAACCCTCTGCTGCCCTTGGGTCACTATATACATTACATCACAAAGCCTTGATTTTAAGACTTGGTTATTTTGACCCAAAGGCAGCAGGAGAGTTAATAGGTCTTTACCCTTTTTCACAAACAACAATTTAAGGTTCAAAGTCAAAAAGTCAAAGTCAACTTTATTGTCAAAACTGCAATATGTACAGGACATACACAGGATTGAAATTGCATTTCTCTCTGTCCCTCGGTGCAACAGTAAACATTTAAACACTAAAACACTAAAACATTTAATAAACATAAGCATAAAATGAAATAATAAAAGTGTAATACTGTCCTGAGTTTTTGCATAGTAGTTTTTGCATAGTAGTAGTATGAAAGTATGAAAAGTTACACCAACACTAAAACACTAAACATTTAATAAACATAAGCATAAAATGAAATAACAAAAGTGTAATACTGTCCTGAGTTTTTTGCATAGTAGTATAAAAGTGTAAAAAGTATATCTATAAAATAAAATGAAAGTTCTGGCATTGACATTTGTAATAGAGTGACAAAGCAGCATATGAAGTTTATGTACACAGTATATGTATGAGGTAGTTGATATTGGTATAGAGGTAAAGTGGCATATGCAATAAGGCTAGTAAAAAATATATATATCAGCAGTAGTGTAGATATAAAAAGTAGTGTAAATGTAAGCAGTAGTAATAAATGTAAACAGTAGTAATGAATGTAAACAGTGAATGTAAACAGTAGTGTGACTATAGGCAGTAATGTAATACAAACATTAGTGCAAATATAAGAAGTAGTGCAAACTGAATGAGCACATGACCGTGAGTTGAGTGAATAATCCGTTTTGATGACACAGAGTCCAGTGTTAAAGTCTTTGTGTTGTGTGGTAATGTGTGAAAGTTTTTAGTGTTAATGCAGTACAAGTGGGAGGGAGGGCAGAGCAGGTAGAGAGTTAAGCATCCTGACTGCCTGATGAACAGAGCTGTCATTTAGTCTGCTGGTTCGAGCCTGGAGACTCCTCAGTCTCCTCCCTGAAGGCAACAGGCTGAAGCAGCTGTGTAGTGGGTGTGTGGGATCACCTGCCATGCAGAGGGCTTTCCGAGTGAGGCGGTTGCTGTGTAAGTCCTGTAGTGAGGGGAAGGAGGTGCCGACAATCTTCTCAGCTGCTCTCACGATGCGCTGGAGGCTCTTGCGGCAGGATGCAGTACATGCACCAAACCACACAGTGATGCAGCTGGTCAGGACACTTTCTATGGCACCCCTGTAGAAGGTGCACATGATGGGGGTTGGAGCTCCAGCCCTTTTCAGCTTGCGGAGAAAGTAGAGGCGCTGGTGAGCCTTCTTGGCCAGTGATGCAGTGTTCCTGCTCCAGGACAGGTCCTCTGAGACGTGCACTCCCAGGAACTTGGTGCTGTCCACTCTCTCCACTGTGGTGCTGTTGATGGTCAGAGGGGCATCCCTCTTCCTGAAGTCCACAACAATCTCCTTTGTCTTCTCCATGTTGAGAGTGAGATTGTTGTGTCCGCACCACAAGGCCAGGCGGCTCACCTCGTTCCTGTAGTCCGTCTCATCATTGTTGCTGATGAGAGTTTGGGGGTGACTGTCTGCATTCAAAGACTCAGTAAACATCTCTAAAAAGATTTGGGTCAGCTGCTTCCAGAAGGTTTTGTAGAATTTAGCTAGGAAGCCATCTGGGGGCTCCTGTGATGATGTCGTCCGCGTCGTGTCCAACGATGGTGACTCTGGCTAGCTTCTGGCATGTGCTCCTATGTGGCTGGCAAATCCAAACTTCGTTTTTAAATATTCTGTCGCAGGTCATGCAGTATAGCTGGCCCGCACTGTTGTAGGTGTAGTTGTAAGAGGGTTTAGGTTAGTTCTTGCAAATTTATCATTTGAGGTCCAACTCGGAAAGGCAGAAAGTTTGAGACGCCATTCTTGATATTTGAACGCCAAATTGATCTTCTTTGAACAGCCTGCTCCCAATCTTCGGTGGCCAAACTGCACGCAGTCGGATTACATTTGAAGAAGTCCTTATAGCAAAAGTACTGCCCACCAGAGTTGCGCTTCCCACTTGAAAGTTCTGAATGGAATACTCGCTTTAGTAGTCTACAGTCTTCCATCTGCTGGACGTGACCGAACCATAGCAGTTGTCCTCTCATCAATAGGGCCTCCACACCGTGAGTATTTGAACATCATAAAACATCAGCATTTGTGACATGATCGTGCTATTTGATTCTCAAGATGGAACATAGGCATTTTATTTGAAACGCGTCCAGCCTCCAAATGTCACCTTTACACAGGCACCAGGTTTCAGTGGTGTATAAAAGGATCGGCAGTACTATGGCATGGTAAACTGTGAGCTTTTTCTGCAGTGTGATGTCATGAGATTTCCACACACGCTTCACGTTTCATAAAGGATTCCAAAGACGAGTAAGTTTCAGGAGGTTCCTGAAAGTGGCAGCAGCTCCCAATATACATGCAGGGATTTCGGACGCAAGACAGTTGTCATTTTTTTATCTGGCAGCCCAGATAACAGAAGTTGGTGACCTCTTCCAGGTTTATGGTTTATCCCATCAATGTTCAGCATGTTAGCATCAAGATCACAGCCACTTGGAGGCTGTTTAAGTATCTGGGTCTTGGTGACACATAACTAATCCAAACTTGTGACACGATTCCTGCAAGGCATTGAGATAAATCTGTAAAACTTCCATTCTGTCTGCCATTAGGCATATGTTGTCGGCATAGAAGATATCCACCTCTGAAAGGTTGGTAGTTTGGGACTTTGAGCCTCCTGCACAAAGAGTCCGTATGCACAAAAACATGGAGTACACCCTTTTTCATGCAAAACTTCAGACGTTTCAAGAAGAAAATGACCATGGAAATGTGAGCAGCCCCATGCCAACTTCATGGCTGGTGAACGCACGTTTCTATGGTTACTGTTGGAGTTCCAGTTTCACTTCTTTCCTGAGGTCACTAGATGGTGCCAAACTACCACACCTGAGAACAGTCTTCTTATTGAGACGCCCAGTGTATAAAAGGCATTTGATGACGTCTCTTCGACGCTGGAGCAGTACCTTGCCAAAGTGAACCTCCTGAGACTTACCTGTTTCTGGAATCCTTTATGAAACTGGAAACCTCTTTGTGGCCTCCTCAACTGTCTTCCTCGCCTTCCAGCCACTCGCCCACTATGGACTACTTTCCACTCTGGATGACTTCTTGTTTGAACAAGATTATTGGAACCAGCCATTCTCCAACAACCATCTACTGACCATTAAGAACCATAAGACAATATGATTACAATAAACCATTCCTGCAGAACTCCAGAGCTGGCCCATCTCCTTGCTCCACAGGATTCCTGACATTACCTGTGGCATTATTCACTGTAAATAAAATCACTGAACGTGCCTTCCTGTTGTTGAGTTGTTCATTTTCAGTCCTTTCACTCTGGGTATTCAGTTCTTGTGAAAATTACTGTTGTTCTGCTGTTCAGTTATTCCTTCATGTGCGTTCAATTCCACGTTGAATGGAATATACTAAGGAAGTGTGCTGGATTCATGCCTACGGACGGTTTCATGCATATGGATTTATTTGTGCGTACGCTGTTTTCTCAATTTAAGAGCATGCTATGTGTCAGTAGGAAATCCATACAAGTCTTTGCACATGAGGCCCCTGGACTTCTACTGCATTGTAAAGATTTGAGTGTAGTTTCAAGCTCTGTTGCTGTGAAAGAAAGGTCCAATTCCTTATTGACCAACTCTAATATCATTCACCAAAGTTTAGTGATAATTTTAACTCGGATATAAAATTGATGCACCTTGGCATTTCCTCAGTAGCATCCAGCTTTTATGTTAAATCTAACTCTGAAGTCTGTAGGTACATCCTACCCCTAACCCATGACCAGTTCTGACATACTCTACCATCTCATAGCTAGTTCCCTCCAACATTTTCTTCAGGATAGCTGACACTTTGATCCACAGTTTTATCTGGTAAAGCAAATAATTAAGAGGTTCTAGGGTTGAAATGATTTAAGCCTGTTTTCAAAGTGCTAATGGCTCACTGGCTTGGATCTGTGCAAGGAACGTGAGACTGTTTTAGTACCGGTAAGCACAACTGGCACTACAGAATGATTGAATGGGTATGCAGCAGGTACCTACTGGGCTATGATGTGTTTTGTTACCTAATTCACCAAAGGCTTTAAACGAGAACAGGAGTTGAGAAGTAATCTGCTTGTCTCTGTTGGATTCAGGTCCAGCTGGGCTTCGACAGCCCCGTCCTGCAGGCTGTGGAGCAGTGGACGGACACAATGACTCACCCAGAGAAAGTGGTGACAGACTGGTACAGGCTGAGCCCCTGCTGAACCTCCGTCTCCTGGTTTTGATCTCCAACTCAACGCAGATGTCATGATCCTCAGGTCCAACCGGCCCGTGCTGTACACTGACTGAGTCTAAGCTTTTGTACCAGACTGGAAACAACTCAACGGGCTTTGGACAAACCAGGAGAAAACGGCTCACACTGTCTTATAATAATGGTCTAGATTTTTTTTTTTAAATAAAAACTTTTAACAAAAATACATTCTTTTAAAGTACAGTAACATTCCTGCTCTGTTTTTAGATGAAAACTTTTTTAAAATTCAGTTAGATGTAGGTTTTCAAGCAGTAGTGATCAAATGTAAAATGTATCTACTGGAAACTTTTAAATAGTTATTAGTTTAAAAATAACTACATTATAGATGTACTGTGGTGGAATTATTCGTTTTTATTGTCAACAAATGTGAAAAAACATAAAGGCTTGTTGAGTTCAAGGTTCAGTATGTAATTTCTGGAACACGCTGGAACTTAGGAAAATTTTGAACAGAGACACGTTTCTGGTTCCTCCCCCTCAGAGCCATATATGGCTCTGTTACCCCTTGCTCTGCTGAAATTCAAATTCAAGCTCTGTTTTTATTGGCTGATTCAAATTCAAGCTCTGTTTTTATTGGCTGGTTACAAACTCTGTTTTTATTGGCTGGTTAACGGCTGTGTCACTGTGGCTTTTTAGAAATGCTTTTAGAGAAGCAAGGGGACAATAGTTTTTTTCAGAGATTACTTGTCTAAAATCAGTATGTCAGGAGGTAGTGACAGAGTGAAGAAATATGTTAAAAATATATTGTTAGAAAAGTTACATACAGTTCTTTTAATGACTAAACACTTAACTCATTTCAATTCACTCATTTTGAAGTGTTTTTCCTATCCCAGGCTCTGTGGACCTTCTAAATTCCAAACCCAGCATGTTACTGTTTTAACTTGTTTTGAAGAAACACCTGATTGTGGAGCTTCGAGGCAACAGAACCTCCCTCAATATTTCTCCTTAAGGCTCTGAACATTTGTGCTTTTCTAGATTTAGTTTATATGGTCCAAGTCTGGTTTCTGATGTCAATGTTTAGTTTCTATGGTTCAGGGGTAGTTTCTGTGCTCTATGGTCCACATGTAGTTTCTATGGTCCACATGTAGTCTCTGTGGTCCAAATCTGGTTTCTATGGTCAAGGTTTAGTTTCTATGCAAGTGATGTCTCAGTTTTCCAGATGTAGTTTCTATGGTCCAGGTGTATGGACACGTTTACTCCCAAATGTCCACTGCCTAATAGGACAAGCATGGACACATGTCCACTGTCTAACAGGACAAGCATGGACACCTGTCCACTGTCTAACAGGACAAGTATGGACACCTGTCCACTGTCTAACAGGACAAGTATGGACACATGCCCACTGTCTAATAGTACAAGTATGGACACATGTCCACTGTCTAACAGGACAAGTATGGACACATGCCCACTGTCTAATAGTACAAGTATGGACACATGCCCACTGTCTAATAGTACAAGTATGGACACATGTCCACTGTCTAACAGGACAAGTATGGACACATGCCCACTGTCTAACAGGACAAGTATGGACACATGCCCACTGTCTAATAGTACAAGTATGGACACATGTCCACTGTCTAATAGTACAAGTATGGACACATGTCCACTGTCTAACAGGACAAGTATGGACACATGCCCACTGTCTAACAGTACAAGCATGGACACATGCCCACTGTCTAACAGGACAAGTATGGACACATGCCCACTGTCTAACAGTACAAGTATGGACACATGCCCACTGTCTAACAGGACAAGTATGGACACATGCCCACTGTCTAATAGTACAAGTATGGACACATGTCCACTGTCTAATAGTACAAGTATGGACACATGTCCACTGTCTAACAGGACAAGTATGGACACATGCCCACTGTCTAATAGGACAAGTATGGACACATGCCCACTGTCTAACAGGACAAGTATGGACACATGTCCACTGTCTAATAGGACAAGTATGGACACATGTCCACTGTCTAACAGGACAAGCATGGACACCTGTCCACTGTCTAACAGGACAAGTATGGACACCTGTCCACTGTCTAACAGGACAAGTATGGACACCTGTCCACTGTCTAACAGGACAAGTATGGACACATGCCCACTGTCTAATAGTACAAGTATGGACACATGTCCACTGTCTAATAGTACAAGTATGGACACATGTCCACTGTCTAACAGGACAAGTAAGGACACATGCCCACTGTCTAACAGGACAAGTATGGACACATGCCCACTGTCTAATAGTACAAGTATGGACACATGTCCACTGTCTAATAGTACAAGTATGGACACATGTCCACTGTCTAACAGGACAAGTATGGACACATGCCCACTGTCTAATAGTACAAGTATGGACACATGTCCACTGTCTAACAAGACAAGTATGGACACCTGTCCACTGTCTAACAGGACAAGTATGGACACATGCCCACTATCTAACAGGACAAGCATGGATACCTGTCCACTAACAGGACAAGCATGGATACCTGTCCACTATCTAACAGGACAAGTATGGACACCAGTCTACTGTCTAACATGACAAGTATGGACACCTGTCTACTGTCTAACATGACAAGCATGGACACCTGTCCACTATCTAACAGGACAAGCATGGACACCTGTCTACTGTCTAACATGACAAGTATGGACACCTGTCCACTATCTAACAGGACAAGCATGGACACCTGTCTACTGTCTAACATGACAAGTATGGACACCTGTCTACTGTCTAACATGACAAGCATGGACACCTGTCCACTATCTAACAGGACAAGCATGGACACCTGTCTACTGTCTAACATGACAAGCATGGACACCTGTCCACTATCTAACAGGACAAGCATGGACACCTGTCTACTGTCTAACATGACAAGTATGGACACCTGTCCACTGTCTAACAGGACAAGTATGGACACCTGTCTACTGTCTAACATGACAAGTATGGACACCTGTCTACTGTCTAACATGACAAGCATGGACACCTGTCTACTGTCTAACATGACAAGCATGGACACCTGTCCACTATCTAACAGGACAAGCATGGACACCTGTCTACTGTCTAACATGACAAGTATGGACACCTGTCTACTGTCTAACATGACAAGTATGGACACCTGTCTACTGTCTAACATGACAAGCATGGACACCTGTCCACTATCTAACAGGACAAGCATGGACACCTGTCTACTGTCTAACATGACAAGTATGGACACCTGTCTACTGTCTAACATGACAAGCATGGACACCTGTCCACTATCTAACATGACAAGTATGGACACCTGTCTACTGTCTAACATGACAAGTATGGACACCTGTCTACTGTCTAACATGACAAGTATGGACACCTGTCTACTGTCTAACATGACAAGTATGGACACCTGTCTACTGTCTAACATGACAAGCATGGACACCTGTCCACTATCTAACAGGACAAGCATGGACACCTGTCTACTGTCTAACATGACAAGTATGGACACCTGTCTACTGTCTAACATGACAAGTATGGACACCTGTCTACTGTCTAACATGACAAGTATGGACACCTGTCTACTGTCTAACATGACAAGTATGGACACCTGTCTACTGTCTAACATGACAAGTATGGACACCTGTCTACTGTCTAACATGACAAGTATGGACACCTGTCCACTATCTAACAGGACAAGCATGGACACCTGTCTACTGTCTAACATGACAAGTATGGACACCTGTCTACTGTCTAACATGACAAGTATGGACACCTGTCTACTGTCTAACAGGACAAGCATGGACACCTGTCTACTGTCTAACATGACAAGTATGGGCACATGTCCACTGTCTAACAGGACAAGTATGGACACCTGTCTACTGTCTAACAGGACAAGCATGGACACCTGTCCACTGTCTAACAGGACAAGTATGGACACCTGTCTACTGTCTAACATGACAAGTATGGGCACATGTCCACTGTCTAACAGGACAAGTATGGACACTTGTACACTGTCTGAGAGCTTGAGATTATCATAGGTAACTTTCACCAGAACTGTCTTGTTTTCTGGTGACGACAGATCAACAGATCTAAAACGATGATGTCAGTTAAAGTAAACGGCTCTGAACAGTTTCCAAACAGCAAATAATGGATCCTTCTGGACTCAGTGGTGTTTGTCATCATCTGAGGGACGTCCTGACGTCAGTCCAATAAATCACGAGACTGAGGGACACGTTCTGTGTAACCAGCTGTGGACTCTCAAACCCACACCCAGAGAAATACTGTAAGTGTGTGTGGACTAAGACAACAGAGTTTTCCGGGTGTATGTCTTTGTCGAGTGTGTGGCCGGGACAACGGGCCAGCCTGCGTCAGAACCTTTCAGATCCTGGCATGCCAAAAGAAACATCATCTCCCCAGAGTTTCTGTTTGATTTACGGTTAATGTTACACCGGGGGAATACCAGACACACCCTCACCCGTCACTGGGCTAAACACCTTGTTCCCACCTGAGGGGATCATCTGCCGCTCTCACCTCCAGAAGGTTTTAATGTTTTGAGTTATAGCTTCTCTTGTTTGTGCAGCACGTTGTCCTGGCTGCTGGCCACCGCTTCCTCATGGCTGCATGTTTGTTTCAGGTTCCTCACCTGGGAGACGCAGCAGACAAGTTACTGTATAGGAATGTTGAAGCAGCGAGGAGAAACCCTCTCTGAAACATCCTGGTGTTTTTTCTTTTTGTAAAGGGATGTCTGGTGGTTTTGAAGGGATGTTCCATCAAATGATTCTCCATAGTTAGTACCTCATCATCAGTCGTGACATCAGTCTTTGTCCAGGGGAGGTTGATGGCTCACCGAACGACTGTCATACTCTTTCTTAGAACTCTACTTCCACTAATATTCAACATGACAGCCAAACAGCATCCATGTTATCACATGCAGTGCCTCCAAAAGGTATTTATCACCTTTGATCGGCACTATTTTATTACAAACACCAGAATAAACACGTCACAGAAAGTTGGACTTTACTTTTTGACGTGTTTATGTTTTAGCTCCTCGTTTTCTTTAACTCTTCACATCTCCTGCGTTAAACAAACAGAAGAAACTTTAAAAACTCACGTGTGAGCATCTTCTGCTGCTCAAGCATTTTTAAAATCTGATTTGTAGTTTTCACGTAACGACTGTTTTCTTCAGGCTTATTTTTCAGTCTGTATTTCTATCCTGACCAAAATGAGCCACTGGCAGCAGCTTTGACGTTACTTTTCTTCTTGGTCATCTTTTTTGCAGCTCTTTCATTAGATTAGCATGGTTCCCAACCATGGTCCTTGAGGAACACCATCCTGCATGTTTTTGTTGTTTCCCTGCTCCAACACACCTGATTCAGTGATTTAATGACTTCATCAAGTTCTGCCAAAGCCTGTTCATCACCCATTCATTCAGATCAGGTGTGTCAAAGCAGGGAAACAACTAAAACATGCAGAATGGTGTTCCGCAAGGGCCAGAGTTGGGAACCACTGGATTAGAAAACAAGCTGAACCAGAAGAAATGTTTTGCAGAGCTGGACACAGTGGTTCTGCTCGTCTCAGTAGCTGTGGAGTTCTTCTGAAGGAGAGCAGCCCTCTGATTGGCTGCAGCTGCTGCAGAGGCGAGGGCAGTGATTGACCACCAGCTGCTGTTCTCACGACTCGAACCCAGATTCCTCACATGCCTGAAGAGATGGAGAGTGATGCTGGGACGGTTCTGCACACAGAACGCCTTGGTCCATTTGAGATCGCTGCTGCACCCTCGTGACGAGAAGCAGGAGCTCACAGTGACATTTGCTCAAGGGTTGGGGTCAGGAAAGGGAGTGTTTTGGTAAAAAAAACACCACAGCTGTTTGTAAAGCCCAACAGCTCTTTGCTGTGATGTGTGGAGTTCAATGTCTGAGAGAAAAGTCTAATCTTTTTTGTGCACAGCATGTGATGTTAATCAACAGTCTTTTTCAGAAGCTCAATGGTCGACATTTGTTTTACGATTCTTTGGAGGCTGCATCTAATCTGCATATAAAATCTGTAATTTAAAAAAAAATCTGCCGGGTTTTAAAGGTTGGACTCAAGAAAACAGGTTTAACTTTTAAAAAGCTCTTGTAAATCTCAGTAAATGATAATCTCAGCTGGAGCAACAACACCACCAGCCTGATCAAGAAAGGCCATCAGAGACTCTACTTCCTCAGACGGCTGAGACGAGCTGGTCTGAGCAGCCCAGTCCTCACCTCCTTCTACAGGTGTGCAGTGGAGAGCATCCTGTGCTCCAGCATCAACGTGTGGCATGGAGGCTGCACAGTTGCAGAGAGGAAAGCTCTACAGAGAGTGGTGAAGGCTGCACAGAAGTCTGTTGGAGTCAGTCTCCCCACCATCACAGACATTTACACCTCCAGATGCAGGAAAAGAGCCACCTGCATCATGAAAGACCTCACTCACCCAGCACACACACTCTTTGCCCCACTCCCCTCAGGACGGAGGTTGAGGAGCATCAAATGTAGAACCACTAGACTGAGGAACAGCTTCTACCCTGAGGCTGTTAGACTCATGAATAAATAAATAATAAGAATAATCACTGTGAAATATCACATCATGCTGATGCTGATCTGTTTTCTTGTTGCTGTGTTCATCTGTGACCATCTGCTCATACAGACTCATGTTCGTGCTGCTGTTTATAATGATGTTTTTCCACATTAGGGCTTAGTGTATTACTAGTTGATGTTTCTCTTAGTTAATTCTAGATGTTATTACTGTTTTTCTCTTGCATTTGTTGTTGGATGTAACTGGGACCCCGTGTACATAATCTCGTTTTCATCACATGTACCACATGCGGTGCAAATGACAATAAAGACTCTCTTGACTCTGACTCTCAGGACATGATTACCTGCAGTGTTCCGTCAGTGAGGACTGAACTTGGAAAAAGGGCCTTCTCCTACTCTGCTCCTGCTTCATGGAATATCTTACAAAAAGATCTGAAGCTCTCGACCTTGACTTCTCTAAATGGTTTTCAGAATCTGTTGGAATCCTGGCAAAAACCAATGCAGATTTGTTCCTGTCTTTGATTTTATACGTCTACCTTATAATGTTTTGCTAGTTTTTTGATACTTTGTTAAAAAAAAAAAAAAAAAAAAATATATATATATATTTTGTTTTTTTCTCTCTTTTTGTTTTCTATTGTTTATTGTTTGTTTGTTTATTGTTTAATGAAATTCTATCACTGCTGTTCATTGTTCTTTAGTTTTAGCAGGTCGCTTTCGTAAATGAGCCCATGAGGTTCAAAAGATTTACCTGACTAAATAAAGGTTGAATGAAAAAAAAAAAAAGCAGAAATCTACTTTCTACAAGCGTCACGGCAATGTCCTCTGTCTCTGAGGAACTGGAATATAAAAGTTTGTAGTTCTGGAAATGAGAGTTTGTCTGGACATGAACTGGTGTTGAGAGTGTGACGTCACAATTGTACTGAAAACATTCAAAGCTTCAATCGTAGAGACATCTGGTGGACGGCTGGAGCCACAGCACAATATTGTCACAGTTTGGGGCAGCTGTGACTGAGAGGTTAGAACAGTCGTCCTCCCATGGGAGAGTTGGGGGTTTGATTCCAGCAGCAGTTACATGTTGAAGTGTCCCTGGGCAAGACACTGAACCCCCTCATTGCCTCCGATATGTGTCCCCATCGGTGTATGAATGTGATAAAGCTCTGATTAGTCTCTACAAATTCAGATTCTTTGTAAAGATGTAGTAGAGTGCTGTCTGAGTGTGTGTGGAGTGATGTATGAATGTGTGTTATACATACAGTGTGTTATACTTACGAGTGAGTTCCGTCCCTAGGGGGCGCTCGTATGTCAAAAATTCGTAAGTAGGATCACATAGTAAAAAAAAAAAAAAAAGAATTTT
>JBBPBX010012510.1:43659-53953 GCA_038048925.1 Garcialebias charrua
TGCACTCATAAGCAGTTTTTTGATGAAAAACGAGTGTTTGTAGTCGCGCTAGCGAAACCGTTCCAATTTACGAGCGAAATTCCGGACTTACGAGAGACATGGCAACCGTTCCAAATTACGAGATTTCCGGTTTACGAGCGCCTCGTTGTAACGGATCTCGCTCGTAAATCGGGGACTACCTGTACAGTACTGGACAGTCACCAAGCACTTAGCCTATCCTAACACAGTTTTTAAAGATGAAGGAATAAGTTGAATTGTCTCCCTTTCACATAAAGGGAGCTAGCTCCCTTTATGGGAATGGAGCCTGCAGGGAGGAGGGAGACAATTCAACTGACTCCTTCATCTTTAAAAACTGTGTTAGGATAGGCTAAGTGCTTGGTGACTGTACAGTACTGTACATTTATCTATTTATTAAAAATATACAGTATATACAGTATTTTTATTGTTTTTTATTTATAAATAGATAAATGTACAGTACTGTACAGTCACCAAGCACTTAGCCTATCCTAACACAGTTAAGGAGTCAGTTGAATTGTCTCCCTCCTCCCTGCAGGCTCCATTCCCCCTTTATGTGAAAGGGAGACAATTCAACTCACT
This sequence comes from Garcialebias charrua, assembly GCA_038048925.1. NCBI lineage: Eukaryota > Metazoa > Chordata > Actinopteri > Cyprinodontiformes > Rivulidae > Garcialebias > Garcialebias charrua. The sequence continues at coordinate 44,257 of JBBPBX010012510.1, forward strand.
CCTTCATCTTTAAAAACTGTGTTAGGATAGGCTAAGTGCTTGGTGACTGTACAGTACTGTACATGTATTCATTTATAAAAATAAATAAAAAAAGTAAAAAATAAAAAAAATATATATTTTTTTTTAATGAGATGCATGCTCGTAAGTCCGGGACCTCGTAAGTAAGAGCGCTCGTAAGTCGGGGACTACCTGTAAATCTATTTTCTTTTAAAAATGGTTTTGACAGGGACTTCCGGCTGAATGGCGGTGGGATAAGTTGTGTTCAGGTGCGCTCCTGCGGAACTGGCCTGTTTTCCAACTAATGCCTGGCACTTTCTTCCGATTTTGACCGCAAACAACAGACAACTTACACATTCAACGCATATCTCCTGTTCGATCGCCAAAATGCCACCAAAGCCTGCTAAAGGAGCTAAAGGAGTAAGTTCGATCGATGCTCACCTGTGGCCTGCTCCTCGTGTCGGAACCTCGAGCTATCCTGGGTCACCTCCTCCGTCTAAAGCAGCAGCTGCCGCTACAGTTTGTGACGTCGGCAGCCTCAAACAGGAGCTGCTGGTGGCTCTCCGAGAGGACTTTACTGCTATAATTAAAGCAGAATTCCAAGCCGCTCTGGGTGAAAGTCTCTCGTCGATCAACGCCGAGCTGTCCGCCTTCAAAAATGAGCTATCATCGGGGCTAGCTGCAGTGCAGGAGAACCTCACGGGGCTAAAGCTAACGGTAGCAGAGGTGGAGAAGTCCGTCTCCACCTGCACAGATGACATCGTTAGCCTCCGGAAAAAAGTCGAAAGCCTCACGAAGACGGTGGCACAGCTGGAGGATAAATGTGACGATTTTGAATCCCGGTCCCGACGTCAGAATATCCGGATTATCGGTGTCCCGGAGGATGACCCTTCATCGGCTACAACGGCTGCGGTCTCCCGGATGCTAAAGGAGGCCTTCGGCTTCGAGGAGGACCCGCTGCTCGATCATGCTCACCGCATCCCAGTACCTAAACCGAAGGCAGGCGAGCGGCCCCGTCCAATTGTGGCTAAGCTACACTACCACACGGACTGTGTGAAAATCCTGACGAAGGCGAAGGAGCAGCAGCAGATCAAAGTGAACGGTACAAATATCTTTGTGTTCCCCGACTACACTGCCAGAACGGCTCGCGCGCGGGCCGCCTTCACTGATTGTCGCCGCAAACTTCGCAACATCCAGGGTGTTCGGTTCGGCCTGCTCCACCCGGCCCGGCTGAAGATCACGCATGAGGGAACCACACGAGTGTTCACGTCCCCTGAAGAGGCGAGTGTGTACATCGAGTCGATTGCAAAATGAGAAATATAATTAGTGTACTTTGTTTTACACTCAGGGAATGTCAGTATTATTAGTCATTATTATTATTATTATTATTCACGTTTAAAAACATAATCAGAGTGCTCTGTTTACACTCACGGATTTAATGGGTAGCAATAATAATCAGTGTGCCTTTTCTTTCATGCTCAGGGAACATTATTATTATTAGTTATTATTATTATTATTATTATTATTATTATTATTATTCAGGGAATGTCAGTATTATTAGTCATTATTATTATTATTATTCATGTTTAAAAATATAATCAGAGTGCTCTGCTTACACACACGGATTTAATGGGTAGAAATAATAATCAGTGTGCTTTTTTTTATTTTTTATTTTATTTTTTTTTTCTCATACTCAGGGAACGTCAGTATTATTAGTAACTATTATTATTATTATTATTCATGTTTTAAAAATATAATCAGAGTGCTCTGTTTACACTCACGGATTTCATGGGTAGAAATAATAATCAGTGTGCTTTTTCTTTCATACCCAGAGAACGTTAGTATTATTAGTTATTAGTTAGTCATTCGTGTTTAAAAACATAATTAGAGTGCTTTGTTTACATTCACGGATTTAATGTTTAGAAATATAATTAGCCAGCTTTTTTTTCTTTCTTCTTTTATTTTTATTTTTTTCATAGTCGGGGAACGTTAGTATTATTAGTTATTATTACTATTCATGCTTAGAAATATAATTAGGGTGTTTTGTTTGCATCCACGGATTTAATGTTTATAATTATAATTACTGTGTATTGTTTGCATTCACGGTTTTAATGTTTAGAATTATAATCAGTGTGTTTTATTTACATTTAGGGATTTAATGTTTTGGATTATATGGTGGGCTTTGGTTCGCATTTGGGGAATGTTATTACTATTAGTTATTATTATTAACAATCACTGCTTTTTTAGTTGTTGTTGTTTTTTTGTTGTTGTTTGTTTTTTAAAGAGTTCTTGCTCTTCCAGATTAGTGCCTATTACATATTTTAAATTTTCTTTTCATTTAGCTAGTTCTGTGGGAGTCACCTGGTACAGGTTGTGATGTGGTGCCATTTGACCGTAAGGACAAGTTTTCTAGTGACTCCTGTTGGAGTCTGCACAGTCCCTTCATCTGGGGAAGGGCCAAGTGCGAGGGGGGGGGGGGGTTTTTTTTTTTATTTTTTTTTAATTTTTTTTTNACATCAATCTAGTGACAGAGTGAAGAAATATGTTAAAAATATATTGTTAGAAAAGTTACATATAGCAGCTTTAAGTTAAGTGGGACAAGTATCCTCAGTTTGAGACTTTTTTTAAATCACAAATATAGCAAATATTTGTCTTGACAACAAGTTGAAAATTCAACCAATTTACTGTTAAAATTAAGTTACAGTTCAAAACTCTGCTGACATTTAACGAGACATTGTTTGAGACCGACTACTACATTAGATGGGTATATTCTGGCAGGTATAGGGGTATATTTTGGAAGGTATAGGGTTATATTCTGGTGTGTAGGAGTGTATTCTGACAGGTAGTGGTATATTCTGACATGTAGGGGGTATATTCTGTCACATAGATGTATATTCTGGCAGGTAGTGGTATATTCTTACCTGTAGGGGGTATATTCTGTCACATAGGGGTATATTCTGGCAGGTAGGGTATATTATGACCTTAAGGCCGGTATATTCTGCCCTTTAGGGGTATAATCTGGCCTCTAAGGGTATATTCTGACCTGTATGGGTATATTCTGACCTGTATGGGTATATTCTGACCTTTATGGGTATACGCTGTCCTGTAGGAATATATTTTGTCCTGTAGGGGTATATTCTGGCCTGTAGGGATAGAGTCTGACCTGTAGGGTTATAGTCTGACCTGTAGGGTATATTCTGGCATGTAGGGGTATAGTCTGGCCTGTAGGGTATATTCTGACCTGTAGGGTATATTCTGGCATGTAGGGGTATAGTCTGGCCTGTAGGGTATATTCTGGCCTGTAGGGTATATTCTGGCCTGTAGGGTATATTCTGGCCTGTAGGGGTATATTCTGTATTTTGCGTATCTGCCTCTAGAGTATATTTTGGCCTCTAGCGTATATTCTGGCTAATGCTCTTTTAGATCCCTGGATACAGTTTGTCTCAGGACAGTTTATCCCCTGGGGTATACTCTGGCCTGTGCCAAACTCAGGTTCCATTCTAATGTCTAACTATTTTTACTATTTTTGGGGCCAAGTCAAACCATGAGCTACCATTTCTTCTTGATAACGTTCAAATTGTAAATAACCTAGACAGAGCTTTTAAAACAGTTAAGCCACATACCTCTGAACTGGACACACACTCGACACAGTCACATCGTATCTGGTGCGGTCTGGGGATGGTGACCTACACAGAACATAGAAAATAAAACATGTAACACAAACATATAAGAGTAATCTGCACTAAAGAAATCAACCTAATCAGTGTCATTACTTTTCTCTGGACAAGCAGCTTGATGATCTCGTAGTTGTTGGTGTGAGCAGCGAGCATGATGGGAGTTATATCAGGGGTGAACTCTGAGAACTGGCTGTCCATCATCAGTGACGGAACCTGAAGAAAAGCAAAGAACAAAACTCATTAAAGAGACTAAGTTACAAATTGCAAAAATAAACAAACAAACAAATAAATAATTCCTTGATGGAATGCGACTAAAAAACATTTGGACAATGGTAGTAACTTTTATTTTAAGAGTTGTTTGAAAGAAAGAACAAAGTTTGGCCTGAATATAAACTATCTTGAGTGATCTGCAGAATTTGACACTCATCAGAATCCCAATCAGAATAAGCATTATTATCATTTTACCGAAATACAGTGAAATTATGTTTGTACGGTCGTCCGAAAGATGGACAGCGTGCACGTTGCTGCTGCTATATGGGAGCGCGGCCTCTTATCCTTTTTCAGAATATGTTTTTAGATAGAAAAGGGGGAAAAGCCATGAGGAGAGGATAGTGGCATTACAAAAAAAGATCTCTTCACACCTTGTCCTCATCAGGACACAATTTAAGACATTAAAAAAAAAAACTCAAGCACATTTATAAACACAATATATGTGCATTTGACGGAAAGATGATTAGATTTATCCATGAAGCACTTCCAGCTTCACCAAAGCTCTACCATAGTCCTGATAAGATATTAGTCAGCCGGCACAGTTCTGATAAGACTCCACATAAGTTCTTGGGGCGGGGGAGGTGGGGGGTGTTACGATAGACAAAGTTTTTCCTTAGTTTACACTTATGACAGGAGAAATTTGATAAGTTGACCTGCTTCGAGGCCAAATGGGGGAAAGTCAGATTCAGATAAGCCACAATTGTTGATTTGTTCAGGCAGACTTTTGTTACTTTCTTGTCAGCCTTGAGTCCTACTGGTACTTTCAAGATCCAAAATGGCCAGATTTCTGGGTATTCCACTGGTCCATGCTTATGAGCCTCCTCCAAGGTCGTTTTCAACGTGCTGGTGAGACCCAGAAGCCACAGGTGGCCTGTGATTCTCACCACCTTATGGTTTAACTCATAAATCAGCTGATTTTGGGTCTTTGAAGCATGAACCAAACTTTACAGAGACTTGACAGTTTTGCCATTGCCAAAACCGCTGCCGCCGTCTTCCTTAATAGCTGCAACATAGGATTCCGCCTATGCCAGAAAGCAGAACCCCTCCTATCATGAATCCAATTGCATACATGACTTTGGCGTCCCCCGAGAAAAAAACAAAAAGACACATCAGCTCCCAAACTCCCCACGGATCCCTGACGTATCCTGCTGCATGAGTCTCAGCGGGGCACGAGGGCTCTCCAGGACCTTGCCACTTTGTTGAAAATAGTTTGTCGATTGCGTTGAAAGTCCAGCTGACCAGATCCATGACAGTGGTTTTTGTTTTGGAAGATGTGGAACAGGAGCTCCGATACACAGACAGAGAGCAAAAAACAGGAGGAGAACAGGAGAGGGACGGTGTCCGCCTTGCAAGAGAGAGAGTGAGAAAAGTCATCTCATCTTTGAAAACTCAGACACATCTGCAGCAGAGAGAGTTAAAACACCTTTATTTAGTGTTCACACAGCGCATACAGATGACAAAAATAAACTAACTGTTCTGACACGGTGTGAAGCGTAAAACTCATGATTCATGCTCCATGAAGCCTTAAAGGAGAGAGAACCAGAGCTGAGCAAGGAGAGGGGATTGAACACGTGAACTCTTTCATCTCAGAGGGAGAACGGAGAAGAGGCTTTGCTCTCATCCGAGGTGGTCTCCACCTTCAACTCTCTCTCTTGTTCCTCCTACACATCCTCTCCTCTCACCATCCGTCTCTTCCTCTAACCTTCTGTCATCTTGCCTTCCCGCCTGCTTCACCTCCTCGTACTGCTCCCTCTGCCCTTCTCCGGTCTCCGTCCCCTCTCCTGCCAAAACCTTTTACTCATCTGCTCTGTCCTCCTTCCACTTCCTCCGTTTCCAACAGCTGCTCCAAGATTGGCATCACACGCTGAGCAAAAAGTCAGGCACCCTCTTTTACTTTGAAGGTTTTACGTAACGGAGTTAGATAAACCTCCCTGATGCCAGGTCGGGTCGACACATTTTGATTATTTGTTGGACAGAAACAGCAAAAACACAGAAATACAGCAAGGAAATGAAGTCCACCGCGTTATTCAACAGTCTGTAACAGCATTAACTCTCAGTAATCCTTCCATGTATGACCTCATCAGTCTCCCATGTCTTTGTGGAGGAATTTTGACCCACTCTGTTCTATAACATAGCAGTGCAGTTTACTGAGATTCAATTTGTTTCTGTGCAACTCTTTGAACGTTGCACCACAACATTCTCGGTTCTTGACTGGATTGTTGTGGCACCAGATGATCCTTTTCTTTCTGAGTTGTTCGGTTGTAGAGCATCTGCCGTGTTTGGGATCATTGTTGAGTTATCAATCAATCAAACTTTATTTATAGAGCCTTTCCATTAGCCAAAAGGTGCACAAAGTGCTGAACAATACAGAGGTAAAAACAAACAGTTAAGAATTTAAAAAACAGCCAGTTAAAAATTAAAAACAATTAAAACATAAGATTGGCAAAGAACTAGTATTAAAAAGTCTGCCTGAATAAAAAGGTTTTACGATTAGATTAAAAAAGCTCCATATCAGTGATGGAGCGCAAGTCCAGAGGTAGCTGGTTCCGGAGTCTGGGTGCAACAACAGAAAAGGCCCGGTCACCCCATCGTTGGTAGTTGGTCTTTGGAACAGACAGGAGAGATGTATTAGATGATCTCAGTGTTCTCCTATATTCACGAACAGCTACAAGATCAGTCAAATATAGTGAGGTAAGACTATTGAAGTGAATAATACAATTTTAAATTTAATTCTAAAATTGATTGGAAGCCAGTGAAGAGAAAATAAAACAGGGGTGATGTGCTCACGTCTGGAGGTGTTGGTTAAAAGTCTAGCTGCAGCATTTTGGACCAATTGAAGGCGTCTAATGGAGGATTGGGAGATTCCTGCATATAGGGAATTGCAGTAGTTGAGCCTTGAGGTGATAAAAGCATGAATGGCCTTTTCCAAATCAGAACGATTTAAAAAAGGCTTAACTTTGTATAAAATACGTAATTGATAAAAACAGGCCTTGACTACAGACGCTACAGTATTTGTGCATCAAACTTTAAGTCCTTGTCAATTGTCACCCCCAAGTTTTTAACTGTTGGTCTGAACTTGGAAGTCAGAGCACTAAAGTTACAGGGAGCATCATCACTGAAGAAGATGCAGTCTGTCTTTCCGTCATTTAAAAACAAAAAAATACAGTGAAGCCACTATTTAATGTCGGCAATACGATCAGCGTAGGGAGTGAGAAGATTACTGTTTTTGGGTTTCATTGGTAGATAAATTTGTACATCATCAGCATAGCAGGGAAAAGAAAAGTTATGTCTGGCTATCACTGATCCAAGAGGCAGCATGTACAGTGAGAAGAGGAGAGGACCAAGAATAGAACCCTGTGGCACACCACAAGAGAGAACGGCAGTGGAGGAAGAAAGATTATCCAACATGACAGAGAATGTTCTGTTGGTCAAGTAGGCAGTGAACCACTTCAGTGCTGTACCAGAAATTCCAATGTAATGTTGAAGACAAGATAGAAGAACAGTGTGGTCTACTGTGTCAAATGCAGCTGTAAGGTCCAGGAACACCAGAGCAACGGGACACTTGGCATCCATGGACATGGAAATTACCCAGTTTGGTCCAAGTTTCGTCTGTCGGATAGATGAACTCACCTTTGACTCAAGAATCGTGTTTCTTCCCCCCAGAGACATTCACAATTGGCTGAATGACTGCAAGGAGCCCAAACCATCACTCTGCCACCACCATGCTTTACAGTTACTATTATGTGCTGATATGTTTGGCGTCTTCAAAAGGTTACACTTTTCTTTTCTAACATTATTAATTTGTATGCAAGTCTCCAGTACAGGCCTGGTGTACAAGAATAAAACACATCATGGCAGAAAGAAATCACCTGCAGAGATCCTGCGGCTGCAGCTCTGCCGCTGGAGATTGTGAAAAAACAATAAAATCAATTAAAAGCAAAACAACAGAAAATCTGTTGAGCAAAGTATGTCCCCCTGTCCAAATTTAAACACTTTAGGTTTGATTCATTTTCTTAATGCAGTGTGGCTCTTTTAACGCTAAATGAGTACAGTGAACACACGACTGATAAAAATAAACTATTAAATTAACGGATGTGATGAAAGATGTGCACGTGTGTTTTAGCAGCTGAACGCTGAAATTAAAGTCACCAAAACTCCACTTCACTTCCGTTAATCTCACTTCATCTCTGTCCTCTAACTCTTAGACTTGAAAAGAGAAATGAATCATCACAAAAATGTTAATACATTTAGGCACGTTTATGTCTCATGTTTGAGCCCCGTCAAACAGAAAATCAAATTTTAATTTCTTGACCAAAAAATATCAGAGTCAGAGTCAGATATTCTTGATTGTCATTCACACCACATGTACATGTGATGAAACAAGATTATGTACACAGGGTCCCAGTTACATCCAACAGTAAAATGTAAAAGAAAAACAGTAATAAGATCTAAGATATGAACTAAGAAAAACATCAACTAAAAAATACACTAGGCACTAATACAAAAACATTACTTCGAACAGCAGCACAAACATGAGTCTGTATGAGCAGATGAGCACGAATGAACACAGCAACATGAAACAGATCAGCAGCAACATGAAACAGATCAGCAGCAACATGAAACAGATCAGCAGCAACATGAAACAGATCAGCAGCAACATGATGTGATGATTTGTTTTTCACAGTGATTATTCTGGTTAGATATTCATGTGTCTAACAGCTTCAGGGTAGAAGCTGTTCCTCAGCCTAGTGGTTCTACACTTAATGCTCCCAAACCTCCTTCCTGAGGGGAGTGGGGCAAATATATCTCTTTTGAAATTAGTTGCTTGATTTCAAAATTTATCAGCAATAATTCAACAACAAACCAAAAGAGACAAAAACATCAAGTTTGAAAGGGCAAAAAATTGTCTCAAAAAAGAAATTTTCAAATTTCCAAGTTCATCACTTAATAGTACAGTAAAGTACTGTAAATTTAATGAAGACAATTATTATGCACACTTCCTTCCTCTGCGTGAGTGGCTGAGTGTGGTATCATGTCACTGTAGTGTAATCTGAGGGATAACATGGAGTTTATCCAGCTGATCCCTCACCTCCCCGGGCTCTGACAGGCTGACACCCATCATTCTTCGTTTAACTTTGCCTAATTGGCTGGTAATTCTGCCCCTCCACTGTTCATGTATTGTCTCTGTACTCTACTGACACCCCTGTCTGGGTCTTTATCTACCAATCTGAGCATGCACCCTGCAGACACTGGGCCACAGCGGGGCCCTCACGTCCAGTCTCAGAAACCCAGTGAGCTCCTGTGAGCTGGGGAAGTGAAGCTGGGAGCTTCCTCTACATTGGTGAACCCCCATGCTGGGAAGTTCTCCAGAAGATCACCAGCCTCAAGTAGATCCAACTGCACGAGTGACTGTATATGACTAACTTCTTCGGTAGATTCACATTTAGAATATTGGCGCTCTTTCCGAAACGTTGATTTACTGATCAGTTATGATTCACTATACTTATTGTCTGTATACACATAATCAACATCTTAAATTTATACTGAAACTTGTTCTCCTTGAGTGTTCAAACAGGTGCATTCCAGCTGTGCCGTAGCTCTCATTCCTCCCTGACAGTGATTGACAGGTGTTTGCAGAGCCACTAGGAAAGTCCGACATGAGACATGTGTGAGTCCCACCCTCCTGTCATGTCAGCCTTCACATGGGTTCTTTGTGGCTGAGGTGGAGGTGGCAGGAGCAGCGAGGAGCTTGT
>JBBPBX010012511.1:0-32152 GCA_038048925.1 Garcialebias charrua
TTGTTGACATGATGTTTGTCATGTCAAAAGGGGAATTGAAATATATGTATATCAGTATTACACCTGAAGCACACATATTATGTGTTATGATTTATGTTCACTTAATTCCACCATATAATGTGAAAATATATTCAAGATGGAACCTTTATTTACGGGTTTTATTTTCAATAGGGAAGAGTTTTTCAGTTACACGCCTGCACCATACAACAGACACAACACTGGATGATTGACATACAGAGCTGGTAGCTTGTTGGCTGAGAGACGGATCACTCACAGAGTAGGGGAAGTTCTAGGGCGGTTCCAAGGTGGTTCGGTTCCAGGATTGGTCCCACGAGGCGATGACGACATCCGGGGTTTTTATAACAGTGATCCGCCTTCGAAGATGGGTGTGTGTGTTGGACTGTGCTTGGAGTCAGGTCTGTTGGTTGCTGTAAGGTTTATTCTTATAATGTACAATAAACCTGCATAAAACTTGCACATTCGTTTCAGAGCTTTCCTTCAACTTTTGAACCGCAACAATAACGTAACTCGTTATCTCTTTCACAACCTTCATATCCATTCCTTCACAATCTTTGGATCTTTTATCAGCAAATTGTCCCACTACCTTCATTATTTCTTCCTTGCCTAGTTCCAATCAGAAACATACTATTTGCATAACCGCTGATCAAATAATTCACATTTTTATCCACTTTAGGATTTAATAATAACTTTGCAAGATTTGATCCCACATTTGCAAAGTAATTATTAAATCCATTTACAATTTCCGTATCATCATAAATTTCCACATTGTTTTGTATAAAATGTTGTGGCAATCCCATATTACCCTTATGTTTGCTTAATACATTGTTGATTACTCGCCATGTTGCCCTCATATCTCCACTGCATTTATGTAATAGTTGACTATAATATTCCCGTTTCTGTTTCCTAATAATCCCTACCAATTTATTTTTGTACTTTTTGTATTTTTCTTCAGCATCTGATGTTCTGGATTTCAAGAAACATGTATAAAGATGATTCTTTTTTCTACATGCGTTCTTCAATCCACTTGTCATCCAAGGATGATCAACTTTTTTATCCTTTGTGTATATTTTTTGAACACAATGTTTTTTGAATAAAACTTCAAGGATCCTCATAAATTCGTCATAAGATTTGTTTACATCATCAACATATACTTCATCCCATTTTTGTACGTCTAAATCTTCTTTGAATTTATCCAATGCTTTTTTATGTGTTTATTATTGTATTTATTCTTTTTGTTTTATTTGGTATGCTTTCATCGCTTTTATAAATTGAGAAGATAAGTAAATGTCACTGATATCCATCATCATTATACCACTTATCACCTTGCCGTCTGTTATGTTAGTAAATATATTGTCAATTAATGTACACATTATCACCAATAGATTGGAAAAATCCCTAGATAGGTCGCACTGGTGTATAGGTCGCACCTACGTTTAGCTCTGCTGCAAATGTCTGCCACAGGAGCACACAGCAAGGCTTTTAAGAAGATTAACACTTAAAAACAATTATTTGTTTGATAAAAATTATAGCAAATATATGTCTGAGCTGAACTTTTCCTTAATAAATGAACGTAATTGTGAAATGAGCTGGATTTAAAAAATTTGTTTCACCGAAAGTGATAACAAGCCATATATAGGTCGCACCTGAGTATAGGTCGCAGGCCTTGAAAAAACAATAAAAAGGTGTGACCTATACACCGGAAAATATGGTAGCACTTTGAGATGTGATTCTTGTCGGATTTGATATTAACGGATATAAATTTAAACTAGTCATTGAGTTCATAAATATACTGATATTATTTGAATCTGTCATGTTTAAATCAATATTGAAATCTCCACATAAGAAAACTTTTTTATTTCTGCTCTTAATTAATAACTCTAATATTTTATCAGTAAATGTCTCTATATTTGAACATGGTGATCGATAAACACAACTTATTATTATATTTTTTCCATTTTTGTTTATTATTTCCACTGTGATCATTTCCATCATATTATCAACGACCATTGACATTTCTTTAATGAACTTACATCTTATATCCTTATTTATAAATAAAGCCACTCCTCCTCCTTTTTTATTTTTTCTGTTCATATAATGAAAATTATATCCTTCAATATGTATGGTATTTATATTTTCGTCATTAAGCCATGTCTCAGATAGTGCTATTATTTTAAAAGTGTTTTTTATGTTTTGGAGATGGTTTAGCATGTTATCTATATTTGCATTTAAACTTCTACAGTTCAAGTGAATAATAGAAAGGTCTTCATCTGTCATGTTAACATCCTTAAACTGTTCTTCATTATAATATTTACTGTCTTTTTTAGTTGGAAAAAGACTACTATTTAACTCTTCATCAACATTATATATTTTCAATTCCATATCATCATTCATCATGAATAATCCGTGTGTTTTCCATTTGACCGATTTTTCTTTGTTGTCCCTATAAGTGAATCATAGGACACAATTAGACGTCATTTAAACTTATCGAAATTTTTTCAAGTCCTTCACATCATGTACCAATTTCACTTGCTCTCCTTCCTGTACTCTAATCCAAATCTTTCCATTTCTTGTCCACGTTGAGACTATCTTTTTCCTTTTACGTAACAGCCTTGCTTCGTGTGCAATTAGACCATTTTTTTGTTAAATGTTCGTTTATATACAAATTAGTTCCCTTAAGTTTTTTTGCTTGCATGATTACGGCGTTCTTAGATTTCCTATGAATCTTACCACAATAACCAGTTTAGATCTATCAGCATTGCTGGGCAAGGTATGACATAGAGAAAGGTCTTCATACTTAATGTCTATTTCCTTGTCATGAAGAAAAGTCACCACCTGTTCTTCCAGAGACCTCTGCTCCTGTGGAAATGCATCTTCAGCAATACCTTTGCCAGAAGTGGCCTTTGAATACAAAGTTTTTATCGCAAGACCAGATATGACTAGGTTGTCTTGCCTAGAATGTTGTTCCAATTCATCCACCCTATGTTCAAGTTCCTTAATTTTTTAATCCTTCGTATTTAATTGTACTCTTAATTGTTTTACTTCTTCCAGCAAAAGTTTCTGTTGGGCTGACAAATTCACGATTTCAGTACTCATAAAGTTCAGAGATTTTTTAATCTCCTCCATGTCATCTGAATTAGTTTCCAACAGATCATTTTTTTTGTTTTTGATTTTGCCATTACTCATGATTGCGGCCCCGACGGTCTTGATTTTCCAAGTCTTGAACTTTGAACCTTTAGTCGTTAGCCGGTGTCAGTTGCACAGAGCCCACCAGCCCTCATACTCCGTTAGCCGTTAGTCTGTGTCAGTTGCACAGAGCCCACCAGCCCTTGTACTCCGTTAGCCGTTAAGGCCTCGTTATACTCGCGCTTTGGTCCGCAGGCTGGAGCGCGCGCTGCGCGCGCACTAATATATGCGGCTCCATGAGTAGAGTTTCGCCACTTTGTTTATAGTTGATACACTGAGGCGCATGGCAAAGTGCTGTTTTTTTAGCCCAGTCCACGGCGTCAACGGCAAAAGTCAACGGCAAAAGTCAACGGCAAAAGTCAACGGCAAAAGTCAACGGCAAAAGTCAACGGCAAAAGTCAACGGCGCGGCGCGCGGTACACGTACTAGGCTTGCGGAGTTTCAAAAATTCTGAGGTGCACAACACGCGCCAAGACGATGCGCGGGGTCTACGCGCTGGGGCGGGGACTGCGATATCGCGTCACTTTTGGCACGCGCACCCTTGCGCGCTGCGCGACGCGTCGAGTATAAATCTAGCTTTAGCCGGTGTCAGTTGTGCAGAGCCCACTAGCCCACGAACTCCACTGTAGCCCGATCCCCGCCGCACCTCCAATCCGGAGATGAAAACTCTCAGCCCCTGATTGTCCCAGGATGTATTTTATTATTATAAAATGATTGAATAAATCAAATAAAAAATCAAATCAAATATCTTATTGTTCCATATTGCACCCACATTGTACGTTACTCTCAGACTTCAGGTTTACTTTGGTTCCTAGAGCTTCTACAAGCAGAACTTTCAGAAATCAGACTCCTCTTTTGGGAAACCAACTTCCAGTTTCTGCCTGTGAGGCTGACACCCTGTGCACCCGTAAACTTTCCTTTTGATAAAGTGAGTTGGTTTGGGATTACATGATCTATCCTTCAGTTGTGCTGCTATAGGACAATGCCCACATTCCGTCCCTCTTCTACAATCATCACTGTCTCTATGCTTCACATTTGTATTTGCAATAATTGCCACAGTTAACCTAATTTGTTTTTCATCCCATAAAAACTACACCTGAGCCACTTCCTGTTTGTCTGTGTCTCCTTCCTGTTGTCTCTAACCCCAGCCAGCCGAGACAGATGGCTGCTCGTCCTGATCCTGGTTCAGCTGGTTTCTTACTGTAAAAATGGAGTCCTTATTTTTCAGTGTCATAAATCTGCTGCTCGGGATCAGGGATTGAAAAGATGTAAAGATTTCACACAATATGCTGGCTTCTTCTGATAGATAACTTTTATTGGTTGGCATTTCAATATGTACTGTGTGCAAATATAGTGTTACTTTTTAAATAAGTTGTGTGGATTTAAATCAGATTTTGTTTCAGACTTAATGACTTTAGCTGGCTTTTGTGTGACGAACTCTTATGAAATGGCACTATATGCCATTGCAAACTGAACTGAATTGAATTAATAAAACCAAATATAATTATATTCTAAATCAGTTTTTTGTCCAGTTTGGGCAAATTGTTTATTTATTTAATTTTTGTATTTTTTTTATAAAAACACTAATGTTTCAGAGGAAGTCATTCAAAGGACTGCTCAGAAAGCGAGTCAGTGGACTTTCCCTTCATTTCTGAAAGTGATTTGGAGAATACAAAATGCTGCATGCACTGCAGATGAAATGCTAGAGTTGTGCTTGCAGACAGATAACAGAGGAACTGTCCGCTTCTGAATAGTGTTGATAAGAAAGTTATACCCATACAGAGGCTTTTCTCTGAGCATTCCCTGATGAGTTTCTTCTCTTTGGGATTCTTGCTGAAGGCGGTTCTGAAGGACAACACACAGGATTAAGCCAATTTACGGTACTTTGATAAGCCTCAGCATGTATTTAGCACTTTCATTTATCTCCGTTACTGCTCATTATTACTTTTTAAAGAGCTTCTTCTTCTTCTTCTTTCGGCTTTTCCCTCTTCACGGTGTCATTCTTCCACAAGAGATACACTGGCTTGTGCTCATAGTGGCTGCCTAGACCTGAACGGTTCAATATTATATTACAGCAACATTTATTGATCTCTTTGTTTTTGTCCTTATTGACACAACGTTTCCATGGTTGCATTTTAACCCTTTTTTTAAAATAGCAAATCAAACTGTGTACAGAAAGTGAAACTGTTTCTCCGACCTCCAGGGGATTTTGGACATCGACCAACAGGTGGAACAGAAAAAGAACAAGTTTTTCATGAAGTGCGAGAGTTCAGGTCATGTGATAAAGAAACATAACAAAGGTCACAATGAAATCAAGCTTGGATTAGTTAGCATTTGTTGCTTATTTTAGGTGAACATCATGGTAAAGTACTTGCGACACATCCAGGTTGTACCCCAGTGAGCCCTGCGACCCAGAAAGGAAGAGGGACCAGAGATTCTTTATTGTCATTCCACGTGGAATGAAATTATGTGCACAGGGTCCCAGTTACATCCGACAATAAAATGTAAAAGAAAAACAGTAATTTGATCTAAGATATGAACTAAGAAAAACATCAGCTAAAAATACTCTAATAATAATAGCATAAAAACAATAAAAACAATATGCCCAACAGCAGCACAAACATGAGTCTGTGTGAGCAGATGAGCACGAATGAACACGGCAACATGAATCAGATCAGCAGCAACATGAAACTGATCAGCAGCAATATGAAAAAGATCAGCAGCAACATGAATCAGATCAGCAGCAACATGAATCAGATCAGCAGCAACATGAAACAGATCAGCAGCAACATGAATCAGATCAGCAGCAACATGAAACAGATCAGCAGCAACATGAAACAGATCAGCAGCAACATGAAACAGATCAGCAGCAACATGAAACAGATCAGCAGCAACATGAAACAGATCAGCAGCAACATGAAACAGATCAGCAGCAACATGAAACAGATCAGCAGCAACATGAAACAGATCAGCAGCAACATGAAACAGATCAGCAGCAACATGAAACAGATCAGCAGCAACATGAAACAGATCAGCAGCAACATGAAACAGATCAGCAGCAACATGAAACAGATCAGCAGCAACATGAAACAGATCAGCAGCAACATGAAACAGATCAGCAGCAACATGAAACAGATCAGCAGCAACATGAAACAGATCAGCAGCAACATGATGTGATTTTTCACAGTGATTATCCTGGTTAGAGATTCATGAGTCTAACAACCTCAGGGTAGAAGCTGTTCCTAGTGGCTCTACACATAGACCTTGTACACACGTAGCCGGATATCAGGAAAACCGAATAGTTTATCATGCGGTGTGGCCTTTCATCCACACGTGAACTCTGGTTGATGTAACTATAAACGAATAATAACAAAAACTCTGACCAAAGTGGCGATTTGAGAATTCTCCTCTTTTGGGTTTGCGTGTGGACTTTCGGAACCGGAGATTTCCGCATTATGTCTGCGAGAGATGGTGTGGCGTGGCGCTGACGTCACATGTGTGACAATTGTTTTTGTTTGCCCATTCATTCAGAGGGAAAATGACTGCTCTAAAAAAAGCGCTAAAATGTCAACATACTTGCTCTGACATGATTCCCAGTGGACATTTTCCTGCGTTTTATTAACTTTGTACTCCAACACGGTATTTAATAGTAGTTCAACATCACGGTCTGTCCACACAAACGAACCTCCAGGCGCCATGATTCAATACTAACATGAAGTTTGTTGTTGCTTTGAAGGGTTGTGATTGGCTGATATACGTTTCACCTTTGCACTACACTGCCTCCTATGGGTTGGGCATATTCTTTACAACGCTCTGTGGTGAAAATCACCGGGTTCATGTAGACGATCATTTTCTCTATCCGAACATGTATGTATGGTAATATTTTTTTGCACAGATATTTGTTTTTTCAAACACCAGGCTATGTGTGTACAAGGCCTTAATGCTCCTTAACTCCATCCTTGGGGAGTAGGGCAAAAAGTGTGTGCTGGGTGAGTGGGGTCCTTCATGATGCAGGTGCCTCTCTTACTACATCTGGAGGTGTAGATGTTTGTGATGGTGGGGAGGCTGACTCAGGTGAGAAGTGCGTAAACATAATGGATATGAATGATGTAAAAGTCACTAATGTAAAGTGCTTCAAAGTGAATCAAGCCACATAAATAAGTTTCATCTCATCTTTTAATAGCAGTAGGAATGTTTATGATTCAGACACAATGACAAGTTTTTCCCCAAACTTCCCCTTTTTGCTAAGCACCTTTAAAACAAATGTTTCACAACTAAGCTGTGAACTGTGGCAAAGCTACTGCCCCTCTAACAAATAAAAAAAACAAATGCATGCTCATACTGAGAATAAAGCCCTTGACAGATGTCTGATATAGAAACTATCATTATCTGTCTCTGATGAAATGCAGCTGGATAGACATATTCACCCTTAGCACAAATGATGTATATCAGGAAAATCGATGATGCAGATCGACTAACCGAATCAATCATTGTGCTCATATATCAAAGACGAAGTAGCATTTGCATGCCACATGGAGGATATGAGGTTTCACACACGCATTTCCTCGCTTGTGAGGAAAGAGGGGAGTTTCATGAGGACCCTGCCATCACTTCTTTAACTGAAAAAAGTGTGCTGCGGTGAAGTTCCTGAGAGTGTGAACACTCCCCACACTGAGGCTCAAACGCATTGTGACAGAAACCCAACGTTACTGGGCGTGTGGCTCTCTTTAAATCCACTTGGGGACTCATTTAGCACTTGGGAGCCCAGGCATAACAGCCAGCCGCTGAGAAGTGACAGAATGTGGATAAAGGTGAGAGCCGAATTGGGCCTCCGCTGATGAAAACTGTCATCAGACCCAGTTATGAAGTGATTTGTAGAGAAAAATGCACGGCTGGGATGAGACCTCAAATGAATGGTGTACTGTCAGTCTTCAGCTTCATACAGGGTTAGGGAGGGAAGTGCTTTTGTGAGGCTGGAGAGCTGACATGTTGCCTGAAAAGCCTAAGCTTTGAATTTTTCTCTCTCTTGCACCAATATTTTGCTGGAGGGGCATCTTTAGGGGCTTTGTGGTGTCTCTGTAACACTGATTTTTATCAAATACGAAAGGAAAATTATGATTTTTGCCTATTAGCAAAATATGTTGTGAACTATTGGACAAGTTTTAATGAAATTTTAAGAAAATAATCAATGGGTGTGCATCTACATCTGATTTATTTTTTATATTATAAATCTAATTTAGGGTGGCCACTACCAGAGTTGCCAGATTGGGCGGTTTACTGCCAATTGGGCGGTTTTCATCCTGATTTAGCTGGGAACTCTGGGAAGATTTTTGTTGGATTGTTGCATTTTGCCAAATACTGTATTGTTAAATTACCTTGGCTTGTACTGATGTGCGTTCATATTCAAACAGTAAATATACTGTAACAATATATCGATTGGGTGGATTTTTGTGTGATGTGGCGGTTTTTAACAGATTTTTGGGCTGGAAAACCTCGACTCTATCTGGCAACACTGGAAAGTGCAGAAAAATGACAATAGCTCAGTCAATTGTGCAGATATTGAGATATAATTTACAGGTAGTGTGGTAATAGCTGAGAGTTATTTTCAGCACATACCTGTACGTAAAGCATAATTTACAAGATTAGACCAAAACAGCTGCTTTCTGTTTGAGCCATACATTTCGTCAAGAGATGCGATTTTTAATACAATTAAAATATAGTTCAAGTGTTTAAAAAAAATTAAGAATCAGAAGTTTGAACTTTTTGAATTAAATTATTAAAAATATATACTTTTTACTGATTGAATTTGGGCGCAAAAAATAAATAAAAAATCATCACTTGCAAACCAAAATCTGTTAAAATAATCCAAATTGTTTTGATGCTTGATAAATTGTCCAAAAAAACTCAATCGGTCCGTTATTTGTCTGCAGACAGTTTCACAAAGCACCTCTCCTGCCACCAACAAAAAAGCGTTTTGGTTTTATAGTGAAGCTGTTTTTGGAGTGCACCACCCTGCCCCTCCTCCTCCTCCTCCTCTTCCTCCTCCCAGAAGGGGAGGGTTGCTCGCCCCCCCCCTGGCCTCCACTACTTATCGAGAAAGTCGGGCCCCACGCAGTTACTACTTCTCATCAACCTGCAAGCAGACAAGTCACGTTCACTGGTCCCAAACGTCCATGCAAGTGGTAAACATGGAGGTGAGTGCTGCTGCTGATGGGACAGCTGTGGCAGTTGTTGCTGTTTACTGTCAACATTCTTGTAGAAAGCCTTTCTTCACCTGTTCTCTTTTTTAATTTATTTTGTTTGATTTTGCAAACTAACTTTTGTCATTTTAAAACTTTAAAAAGTTGAACAGCTATACTTTCCAACTGGTTTAGACTTGAGTTTTCAACTCAACATGTGTAATCTCTGCTGTTTTTTCCACAGCACTAACTGTTTTTCTTCTTCTTCCAGACGACTTCCTTCTATCCATACGACACGCTGTTTTTTGACAACAGCACTGACAACATGTCAGAGGCGTCCGGAGACTTGGATCTGAGCTTCCAGGAGACGTGCGGCGGAGATACGAACAGAGACTTCTACAGGATCTTCCATCCCACGGTTTACGGATTAATCTTTGTCCTGGGGATAGTCGGCAATGGACTGGTTGTTCTGGTCATGGGCTACCAGAAGAAGGTCAAGACGATGACGGACAAATACCGGCTCCATCTCTCCGTGGCCGACCTCCTGTTCGTCCTCACGCTGCCCTTCTGGGCTGTGGATGCGGCCACCACGTCCTGGTACTTCGGAGGCTTCCTTTGCGTGTCCGTGCACATGATCTACACGGTTAACCTGTACAGCAGTGTCTTGATCCTGGCCTTCATCAGCTTGGACAGATACTTGGCGGTTGTTCGTGCCACCAACAGCCAAGCCACGAGGAAGCTGCTCGCCAACAGAGTGGTATATGTAGGGGTATGGCTGCCTGCTGCCATCCTGACTGTACCTGACCTTCTGTTTGCCCGGGTCCAGGATGTAAGCTCCTCACAAGCCCTCTTCGCAGATGACAGCATAGGGACAGCCGACTCAAGGACTATCTGCCAACGTATTTACCCGGTGGAAAAAAATCTCGAGTGGACAGCTTTTTTCCGGTTCCTGCACATCCTTGTGGGCTTCATCCTGCCTGGCCTGGTCATCCTCACCTGCTACTGCATCATCATCTCCAAGCTGTCCCAAGGCGCCAAAGGCCAGGCGTTGAAGAAGAGAGCACTGAAGACCACAGTCATCCTCATCGTCTGTTTTTTCAGCTGCTGGCTGCCGTACTGCGCCGGCAGCTTTTTGGACACGCTCATGATGCTGAAGGTGGTTCCCTTCACCTGCGAGCTGGAGCAAGTGGTGGACAAGTGGATTCCTATCACGGAGGCGCTGGCCTACTTTCACTGCTGCTTGAACCCCATTCTCTACGCGTTCTTGGGGGTGAAGTTTAAGAAAACGGCCAGGAGTACGCTGACCATCAACAGCAGCAAATCGAGCCAGAAAGCGACGCTCATGACCAAAAAGCGGGGGCCGTCTGTGTCCACAGAGTCCGAGTCTTCAAGTGTTCTGTCAAGTTAACTCGGTCAATTTCACAGACTTTTATCTTCTCAGCAGAGAAACAAAGCTAACTTTGAATTTCAAGTATCTTACTACATTTTGTACATTTGTAAAAAAAAAGAAGAGTTTGTTTATACGTATTTGTATGCTTGAAAGCAGTTTTTTTGTTTTGTTTTCCCACAATTTTCAGATTTTCTGCTTCTGAAAGATGTTTGTGTTCGCAGGCTGTGCCTCGTTTCCATCTATTCGACCTCACAGTTATGGTCCACTATGTTATCTTTCTTCTTTTTTTTTTTACTGTTTGTGATGTAAAACCAGAGTTTAGTATGACGTTGTTTGCTGTTTTCGAAGACGCTTTTTTTTTGGAAACCTTGTACATAGTTTGTAGCATTTGCTTTAAAGGTGTGTGATTATGTGGAAGCTATTATTTATTGCCATCGTTCTTACTGTAAAACAAAGAAAGTGTGAGTTGCTTTTTTATACGTTTAAATTTATTTTATATTGTAAAATAAAAGTATTGTTCTTTCCATAAAACCTGTGTGGTGAGCCTTTTTCATTTTTTTTTTTTAAATTCTAACCACTTCTCCTGGAGTGGGTGTGTCTTGAGTGTTAGTGGGGGTTGAAAGTCTAACAAATGTCACCACCTGAACTGGACTAAAAGGCAGGAGGGCTGAAGCAGACAGACCCTGTAATTGGAGGAACATCTGTGCACTCTACGTCTTAAGCAGCCATAACACAAAGGCTGAAAATTTCACTTCAAATTAGTGCCCATATGGCTGCTTAACAATAACGTTAGCATGTTAAGTTCCCCTCTGACTTATTTTCTTTCTTTCCACCCTACAAGATATACTGCCTTTATTATGTTTGGCTTGTAAACAATTAGTAAAACCCTCATTCACCCCCCATAGAAAAGGTCAATTTCATTAACTAAATTACGAAACCAAAATTATTCAGGATGCCGAGGATGCAAATGAGCAGACGTTGTCTTTAATGAGGATTCATGTAATAAATCACTTGCAATGAATCTCCCCTTAACAAGACGGTGACATGATAAGGTCTAAAATAACACATTTTGAACACATACCCACATCAATCTTTCTGTGCACTCTTGTCTGCATTACATGCAATAGACTGATCTGGGCTGGTGACGGAGAGATGTTTAGGGGGAGACCAAAGGGAGCAGACAACAATGGGTGTCAAGGAGAATGAAGCCATCAAGTGACCTTTGTACAATACAACTTTGGCTTTCATTCAAAGCTGCAGTGAAGATACATTTCCATGCCACTGCATGTTAAAAAGTGTGAATTGCTCCCATTAAGTCAAAAGGTTAATGCCTGTTTTGGGGAACTGGCCTTGCTGTGAAATGGGATAAAACAAAAGACACTTTTAGGTTGGAAATGTTCTGAATGACCCTGAATTAATACAAAAAAACCTCCTTACCTCATCCTGTGCAATGAGATGTTCTTAGTTCAGATTTTATATACCTTTTTTACACACTTAATGCTTAATAAAAACAGATTTCAGTGGTGGGTTACGTGAAAACAGATGACTAAGAGCTCAAATTATTAAAGGACCTGCTGAACAGACCATGCTGGAGTTTATCAAATGTTCAATACAGCCTTTTAATGGGTTTAATTGATTAAAAAAACACAACATTTTGAATACACTGAGCATCGTCATGATAAAATAAATAAATGCATGACAGCTGATCCTCCCCCAGCACGCTTGACTGCATAAATTTTAAACACTCTGCCCCATAAGAAATTTACTCTTGAGTGCACAAAGGTTCCCTTTCATTCATTATTAAAACCTTTATTCTCTCTGTGATGGTAAAATACAATATTCAACAGCCCCACATCCCCAGCTGCTCATCTGAAAGGACATTTATAGGCGTGTTTATCTTCTACCAAACTAATGTTTAAGAGGCAATCCCATGTTTCAGACAGAAGCTTCTTGTGTAATGTCCTGCTGGATAAAGGCTAACGTTGTTAAACTGAGCAAATTGTCATTATCTTTCTTTATGCCAAAGCAAGATTTAAAACTGACAATGAGCCTAATTGAAATGTAATGTTGATCAAAAATAATGGAGACATGTTCAAGAGGTTTTGACAAGAAGTTTTCTTTTTCAAAGGGTTGCTGCAAAGTTAGGAATAAAAGAACAACAAACAGTGCAGGTTCCTTTTGTGTAGTGACATGTTCTGCTAAAGGTTATGATGTTTTAAGAGGAAAGTGAACGGCAGGAAGGCTGTTTCCTGCGTCAGGAGCTCCTGCAGCCAACAGCCTGAGAAAGGCTTTGATGACACCCCACTGAACACAAACCACCGTCACTTGCTTTGCCAGCCCAATTCTGCAAAGGTTACTGGATACCTGCATGCACTTAGTGCACTCAGCCAAAGTAATTTCACTCTTTTAGAGTTAATATGGGTGTGGTGGACACTTGTTCTTGTGTTTATATGCAGCATGTATCAGTTTATAAATAATGTATCATTTATGTATAGGGCTCAGAATAACGCATACCTTTAAATATCCAAATGCATTTTGTTAAAAGACAAAGTTGTTATAATCTTAAGGGGACAGAGATATTTGTAAAACCAAAATTCAGAACTAGTTTGAAGGGACGGTCTACCTCAATCCAGGGAATTAGATTATGGAATGGTTTGGAGAATGAAGTTAAAAATCCCAAGTCAATGTTTACATTTAAGAAAATTATCAAAACTAAATTGTTAAAAAATATATATGAAGTAGCGTAATGCGTATTGTATTAGTTCGAAAATTAGAAAGACTATTCATTTAGTAGCCTACTGTTACTGGAAGATTATTATTGTTTGAACTGATTGTTTGAAAAAAAAAAAGGGCAGATATACCGTAATAAGATTTTTTTTTTCTTCTTTCTGCTACCTATTTTGTACGTTATCATTCATGGGATTGTTTTGTATTGTTTTTTGTAAAAAATGAACATGTTTAATAAACATAAACATGTATACATTGACTGCGCTAATTTGTTTACTTTTCATGTGTTTTATTATTTTTTGTTTGTTTTCTTGTTGTGTGTTTTCCTCTGCTGTGACATGACCAAATTTAGGGTTTTTAATAACAAACATCTGTCGTTGTAAATAAAAATATACAATGAGTTGAGTTATGGCATGTATTTTGTGAAAGCCTTAATTTTGATGGTGACTTTGTCTGTGATGATGTCACAAAAAGAATTGTGACACCAGTTGAGGGGCCACAGATGTTTGATAAGAAGCGAATAAATCTCTTTCATAAGCAAAGACTGTAAATTCTAATACTGTACATGTTCATGGTTATAGCTCTAAACACATTTAAACAAATGGAAAAATCCTAAAATGCGACCATGAACCATAAGTGATTTTGGCTCATATGATTGATTTCAAAGTTTTTATTATTGTTATTGACTGGGTTATTTGTTAATGTACAGAAGCGAATGATACTTGTGCAAAAACAGCAGGAACAGTTTGATTTTATTCTGTAATGTTAGGCGAAAGTTAAAAATAGTTCCCCCTTAACTGTTTACAATAATTTTTACTCCGTCTGCAGGACACAAATGAGCCAGTCGGAACTACATTCTGTGATGCGTTTCCAGCCGGAATGTCACGCATCCGGTATTTCGTGCTCGGTCAAAACAGATCCTTCCTTCCGGTAGCTGTGCATGCTGTGAACAGCTGATGCGTTGTTTCATCCTGTCAGACAGTTTAAAAAATATTTTCTTTTGATTTGTACAAGCGTATAACACGACATGACGAAGGAAGGAGTTCAGGGGTAAGAGAATGTGTTTGCAGTGACTCGAGCCTCTCGGCTACTTAGCTCGGCGCTACTGTTAGCGTAGCAGCTAACTTCATTACCTTAACAAGCAGTGTATTGCATCAGCTGACAGCTAAAGACATCGTGAAGTTTTACTCGCTTAATGATCAAATTGTAAGCGATACATTATTATTAAAAAACGATTAAACAGTCAAAGCACAAACTCGTTTCGAGTCAGGTTTTAAAATGAAGCTATTGTAATCAGTGTTATAAAAGCAAGTAAAACTTAAAATGATCATAATCACAACTTAATCCTGTACTTCTACAAACTTTATGTCAAAACTATAAATGTGTCAGAATATTCCAGCTTGAAATAACGTTTGCATTCCCGTGTTACAGGTGCAACCTGTCATTGGCTGGTTTATGCTGTTTTTTACAAGATGGCACAAAAACAAACTAACATTAAAAACACAAAAGGACCATTACACAGCTAATGTGGGATTATCTTTAGCAAAAAACACATTTTACTAATTATTTTTGTGTGATAAGCATTGCCTCTTAAAGTGCGACTAAACCCAAAATTAACTTTTTTTAGCTGATAAACTCCCTAGAATGTGTTTAAAATGTTATCTAGCACTATGGCTGTGTTTATTCTCACATAATTGTGCATATCTGTGTAAATTGGCAATATTTGGCAATATTTGGTCTAAAAATGTGTTTACGGTAGTTCTATGGGTTGAACTGGTGGATTACACCTTAATTTTCTTATTTGTGCAAACGCTCATGTGTGATGTCACACAGGTGGTTCAAGCAGAGCCAATCCCCTGCAGAGATGAGAAGTGCATACCTTATATGGAAGTGCTGCATTTCACTCCTGACAAGCGGTTTTATTTTTCTTTTCATTTTCATTTTTTTAGGCCTTTGGTTTTGGATGGAATGGGTGGAATAGATAAATACATCTACATGTTTATTCTTTGTTGTTGCTTGGTGTATGTTGTTGGCTAGAGGTTTAATTTGTTTTAGGTTGTTGCAGGTGGAGGCGTGAACAAAAGCACAACTCTACCTCCACCCTTCCTTGTCTCTCGACACGCCCATTTTCAGGGAGATTTTGGAAGGAGGAGTTACCGTCTCAACCTGGGTTTAGTCTCACTTTAACAGTTAAAATCTTGTCCTATCTGTTAACGTGCATGGATAATGCTTTTTTTAAATTATTATTATTTATTTTTTTTAGATTATTTTTATTTTCTCAAAGTGTATTGCATAGCTAAAATAGAAACTTTTCCCACGAAAACAATGTTATGAGGCTAATAAAAAAAAACATGCCTTGCAGCTTCAGATATACAGTACAGTACAGTATGGGATAATGTCCCCTTTTTAAAACTAAACTTACCTGATATCACAGATGAGTTAAATGGTTATATTATCAATATAGTTAAGCAAAAACTTGTTAAACAACCATAACTATAACATAAAACAGTGTGCAAATATATTAAGTTATATAATAATACTTGTAATGACTACTTAATTTGTATAGCACTTTTTAAAACAAATGTTACAAAGTGCTTAACATTAATCAGTTTAAACAACATCATACACATATATACCATATATATTATTTATCTGCTAGTTGAAAATCAGTACAATAAACAATACATTTCTCAAATGTAAGCTCAATCAGATTTCAATTTTTGCATTAGAATACACCTTTTAATGGAAAAGACTCCTTGCTTAGAGCTCTTTAGATGTATGAGCATTGTACAAAGATTGATGTCATTTTGTATTATGTTTAACTCTTCCCACCCTTTTATTGTCTTTTTGTAATAAAGTGATATCAGAATTGTTAATCATTTTACAGTAACATCTTTGTTTTGCGTTTCAATCAATCAGTTTATGGCTGCACATTTTAAAAGCCCTTGTTGAGCAAAGTTTACAAAGTTTAAAAGCAAAATGCAATGCATGTGAACTCAAATACAACACAAGAACGCATAGAACAAAATAAGACAAGTGAAATAAATCAATGAAAATCAAGACATTTTGCTTAATTAGAACTAAAAACAAATGTGTGTTCAGCAGAGCTTCAAATTCAGATGGTTTTTACTTTTAAAAGGTAAAATGTTCCACAGATTAGGGGCTACTATTGATAACACCCAGTCACCTTATGTTTTGCCTCTGGATCTGAGAATGTCCAAATGCTGCTGGTTATTGGATCTCAAAGTGTTTGGACTTTTTTGCTCAACAGTGCAGATGTTGGCCAAGCAGTGTGTATCACAATCAATTATCTTCTATACTTGGGTTTGTGAACATAATGCCAATTCAGAAATTCATAAAACCCACAATCCTGTCACTTTTTAGGTATATGTCATCTAGTTGACAAAATGTTTTTTGTTGTTTTTATAAACTGGTTAGATGGTAGGCTGGAGCTATTTTTTGACTGTGCACACTTAAAAAAACATCTGTTGGTTGAACATACAGAGATATCGGTCAGATTTTTCTTTACCACAGCTATATTATCTGTTCAATAATGTTCATTCAGGTCATCCAGACAGTTTCTTTCTTCTTTTTTTGAGACAGATATTTCGCCCACCATCCAAAGGGCTTCGAAAGGGAAAACAGTTTGTTTGTGACTCCTCAGACTGATGAAGCCCTTTGGATGAAGGGTGAAACGTCTCTCAACAAAAAAAAACTGTCCAGATGACCTGACTGAACATTGTTGGATTTTTTTAACCTGGATTATTGAGCATGAACCTTTATATATTGTCTGTTGTTTTGCATTAGAAGACTATACGTTTGTTTTGGTAGTTTTAGATGATTTTTCTTTTTTTAAAACCATGATTGAGAAGAACAAGAACTGCAACTTAATCACAGGACTGGTTCAAAGTCCATTAGGTAAAAATAGTTTTAGTATTTATTCATGTTGTTGCTGTAGAGTCCCTATTCAAATAATTTAATTAAATCATTAAATCTGTTTTATTAGATCTGCTGCAGATGGTTTAGTTATAGTGCAGGTTCATATTGTTTGTTCAAGAGATGCAAACTCTTTGCTCCATCTAAATACCAATGAATCCAAACATTTACTACCATTATCTTTACTATTATTTGGAATCCACATAAAATTTTAGACGTTACAGGGAAATGTTGGCTTTCGGCAGTCATTTGGCTATCAAATCATTGGTGTCAATAACACATTAGGCAACCGGGGAAGTGTAACTATAAGTCCTCCCTTGGAAGTCATAATATGTTGCAGTTTGGGGTTTTTGTTTGGTCTTTATTGCTATTCATAGTTGTCCTCTGGTCCTTGTTATTTCCTGATATCTTACTAACTTCCTTCAGGTCGAGACTCCTGGTGTTTTGGGAAATCAAACATTGCTCATTCATCCACCTGCACTTTTAGCTCACAGTGATAGTACCGGTAGTTAATGAATACAAGCCAAGTTCAGATTGTTAAGAATATGTCTGTGATCTGTTGGTTTATTGCTGCTTCATCTTTTATTCTTTAACCCAAAAGGCTCATCACTTCCTTTGTAATCCACAAATTGTTTTAATGCTGCACTGATGTCAGTCAACACTTCATTTGCACAGTTTCAAAGACCACATGGCCAAAAATGTTGTTCTAAAGCTGGTATTAAAACAGAACTTTCTAGAAGCAAGACTTATGGTCACTGCTTCTGCATTATGTTTTGCATTTTGACCTTACCGTTACACCTCAATATGAGTTTAATGTATTTGTCTGTTGTGTTGCTGCTACAATTCTAACCTCCTTATTGTCAGCAAATATATTATTAGCTCCATAATTGTGTAGTGTCAATTCAATTAGTTTATTTATATAGCGCCAAGTCCTAACAGAAGTTATCTCGGGGAAACTGAGGGCGTATTTGTATCTGTTACAATAAATAAATGACAACATCTTCACTTAAGTATAAGATAAAATGTTATCATAATTGCATTATCTGTATTACACACAAATTCTTCACAGCATCAGATAGTGCGAGTCTGACTACTGTCTTCTTGAAGCTGTAGGGTTTATTTAGGTAATCTTTCTGACATCTCAGTCCTCGCTGCGCTCCACACTCTCACCCATTCATTCATCTCTGCTTCAGCTGTTTGGTCTCAAAGAACAATAGGATTAAAGGTAGCGCAGACTTTAAAGCCCAAGGTGGCAAAAGCTCAGAATAATTTTTCCCAGGCGGTCAACTACTTCCTGTGGGATGCAGGAGAAACAGCAGGTGGAAACGGACTTTCATGTTTATGCTTTGAGTTTTTTCCTGTTTCAGTGTGACGGAGGAGGATCAGCAGGCTCAGTCAAAGAAAGCCCTGAAGAAACAGCAGAAGGAAGCAGAGAAAGCGGCGAAGAAGGCTGAGAAACAGGCCAAGTTGGTCAGTGTTTTTATACATTTATTTATTTTTTTCTGTTGTTTCACATTCACCACCTCCTTCTTACAACTGGCCACGATGTAGCATGATGTTCTGGTGGGCATTGTGGGCGCAGCAGGGTTGGTAAGCCGACAGGAGAGAAAGAGTTTCTATTATTCAAGTATTCCCGTCATTTTGGCTTTGTTTACGCGCACCCTAACAAAGGGTTTTTTGTTAATCTGAGATCATGAAGTTAACATGACAATACAGCCACCCCACACTAGGCCTGTCGCAATAAACAATAAATCAATTAATCGCATGATAAATGAAAATGATCAACCTCATTTTCATTTATCGGCTTTATCATTTCTTCGTGTCGCTCTCTTTCTACTGAAGACACTGGATGACAAAGACTCAATTCTGGTGTTTTTAGTCTTCACTGACCCCTCCCTTTCTCTTTTCTCATTAAAAGCATCACAATAATTTCTGAGACAATTAATCGTCCAGCAAAATTTGTTATCGTGACAGGCCTGCCCCACACACAATAAAACTCACAGAAAGTCTGAACATCTTACCGACAGATATACTCAGACCATTTTATACACAAGTGTGTAGACTATTTACCAAAGACCAAGGACATTTTGATCAGTTAAATCCTATTTTTGGAATTGTTAGCAGGTATTTGACACATGACCAGTTTTAAAGATCTTAAATGTCCTTGTTGCACCTGACAGACTGACCACAGCTACCACAAACGCACAAATGTAAATAGAGAGAACTGTTTTTCTGTATGCAACAGGATGTGTGGCCCAGTTGCCAGTGTAACAACAGGACCTGTATGATTCAGGACCAGTTGCTGGCATAACCAGTATGTCTGTTTTTTAATAAAAAAGCCTGCAACTCCAGTTTTATAGTTTAATGTGTTGTAGCGGCTTGTGCACAAAGTGAAATAGAGCTAAGCAATAAAATTGTGTATTTGTAACCATTGCTCGCTTCTCATTTTGCTGTATGAAGCACAAGTTACACTCTTATTTCATCTTTATTCAAGCAGGCATAACTTTTAGATGTTTTCTTTTTTTATATGCTGGATACCCCATCTGCAGCTACCCTCTGCTGCATTCACTGATCAAAGCTCTGCTTTAAGTCCTTTTTCATTACGGTAGTTGTCTAGAAGCTCTGTTGTAGTGTTCACGCCTAGAGCAGTCGAATTGGGGTTCCCTTGAGTACAAACACAATTTTAGGTAAAGGAGGAAAAAAGTTTAATGGTGTAACATTAAACAAGTAGGGAGTACAGCTTGATTAAACATTAGAATGCATTTTTAGCTCAAACTGCATCACAAAACGAACAGTGCACTGCTGTGTCTTCCTGATTAAGGATGAAAACCTTTTTTTTTTCTTTTTTTTGGGTGCAAAATCTGCTTCATATTGACAAAAAAGTTTCTTATAGTATGATTTTTAAACAATTCTCTTCTATACTTGAGTTTGTGAACATAATATGCTGGTGAAGATTCTCAGTCGTCCAGGACATGATAAAATCAAAAAAGGCGTTCCTGTATTGAACGCCTTTTTTGATGTGAACATAATGCCAATTCAGAAATTCATAAAACCCACAATCCTGTCACTTTTTAGTTCTTTCAAACGTGACGTGACTTATTGAGAAAATTAAACTTTTGTTCAGAGTTTAAAAAAAAGTAACCTCTTATCCTCTTCACTAAACTTGAACTTCAAGCCACTTTGCACCCACTTTCCCGCTATCAAAATAGAAACACATCAATTTTCAATTTGTTATTGAATGCACCTTTAAAGGTACAAAAACATGAAAAAAAAAAAAATCCCATAAAAGGCAAAAATTGAGTTTGTTGTATGTACTTGTGAACTGTCGAGCTGATTTCTGTAGATTTTTTTAATAAGGGTTGATGGTTATAGTGTGCATAAAACTATCTCGGGAAAACACAATCTGTCAGAGAGGTGACAATTTATTTTATTTTATTCAAAAGTTTATTCATAAAAAATAAAATACATAAAAATCCCATAAATGACAAGAATACAAAATATAAAATGAAAGGCAGCAGAAAGAAGAAAAAAAATCTTATTATATCTACCCCTTTTTCAAACAATTAGTTCAAACAATATTAAACTTCAACTTCCAACTCGAAACTAACAAAACAAAAGAATAACTCTTTTAATTTTTCTAACTAATACATTACAGTACTACTTCATATATATATATTTTTAACAATTCAGTTTTTATCATTTTCTTAAATGTACATATTGACTTTTGAATAGAAGTGTCCCCCCACTAAAGCAGTTGCAAATAATATTTCACAACAGGTAGGCTGTGAAAAAGGCTGTAATATTGTAATCCAGTTGTAACCCAACCATGTCGCAAGCATTTTACAAAGACCTCAGAAAGTCAAGTTGCCTTATAAAAATAGCGACTCTTCCTTTAAGAAAAAGAGTCGTGTAGTTTTGACATCATGCACTGTATTGTCACAACTCAGGTGGCTTTGAGAGGAGCAAAGCAGCAAAGAACCAACTTCCAGTTGAATTAATCCAGTCGGCATCGTTTTATAGAGGGAGCAGGTGCTGTCACTGTTGGATCCGCTCGCTGCTGCTGCTCACATCAATGTGGCAGAGCGAGCATTGCCTCGGGGAAGACCTGAAAGCTGAGTTGAATGTTTATTGAGTTTTTTTTTTTCCCCACTCTGCACTTATTCTGCAAACACATGTCAATTTTGTGGGACCGATGTGGCTTGGTTGCTTTATGGCCATAGCAGGTCTATATTCGGTTGATCATAAGATGCAATATCATCCATCATGTGACTGAATTATTATATCAAGGGTGGGTGATTCCAGTTCACTCCACTGCCACCAGCCATTTCCACACACCAATATCAATTTGCATAGAAAATGGAGCTGTAGCATTGCCAAGACTGGATCTCATTGCACTCTGGGAGTGATTTGCCAAGAAGTCAGTGCAGAGATAAAGAATATCTGACCACTTACACTCTTTCTATTACATAGCAATATCTCCCGCTGCCATTACTCATTGCCTGTGATGTGTTGGAGCAGTGTGTGGAGGAGCTGTGTGCATTCGAGGGATCCAACGCTCGGCTTTTGAACTGAGCTATGAGTTATTAATTTTATTCAAGTCTTTGGTTGTCTTGAAAGCACAATTTACTTGACTGTTGTAGCAAATCCTTTTTTCTATTTGAAGTTGGAAATTTTAAAGCATCTTTTGTTTTTGAATTTAATAGCCAGGATATAACCAGATGCCTATTTGAAATGATTTGTAATACTTCCTGTCATATTTTTGTGTGTTTCAGGCCGCTGAACAACCAAGCACAGATGAAGATGTAGGTATCCTCAACAGATTGCAGTATTCGTCCTATAAGACTGACTCCTTTCTTTTTGTTTTGGCTTTTGATAGTACCTTTGAACACTGTTGCAACAACTTGTATTCAAATACGTGCCTTCATGGATCTGCAATTCTGTTTTCTGTTTGACAACTTTTTTTCCCAGAGATTGGGATAAGTCCAGTATCATTTCTGCTTGTCTCTTATCTCAGATATAGTAGACAGACAGACGGCAGACACTTGTGAAATTAAAGTAGAGAAAAAAAACTAAACGTGATAGATCTGATAAACATGCCCTAAAATATGTGTTTCTGTTTTATTCTTTGAGGACTTTGCCAAGGACAGATATGGTGTGTCAGCTATGGTCCAGTCACAACAAAAATTTGGTTAGTATGGCAACTACCTTTTATTCTCATTCCTTCTAAGGGTTCACTTAATAATAATAAATAATAATGAATTTAATTTACCGGTATAACGCACTTTTCATTAACGAAAATCTCAAAGTGCTACAAAAATCAAAGATCAAATAAAACAAGTGATAAAATCAAGTAAAATCAAAGGTAAAATCATGTGGAGGCAGAGTAGGCTCGCTTAAAAAGAAAGGTCTTTAAGCCTTGTTTAAAGTCAACCAGTGACTGTGGAGCTCTCTTTTTAAAATAAACTACCGTATTTTTAGGCCTATACGTCACTTTTTTTTTACACAATTTGCATACCCTGCAACTTATACAGCGAAACAACATATTCATGGATCCCCCCCCCATATTTATAAACCAGTTTTTGGCTGAGATATGATCATTTTCATTCATTCTGACTGAAAATATTGAACACTACCATTTTCAGCTGCTAGCTGGCACTCGAGTAGTATAGCATTCTGTTGTCTCATGTAATAGGTAAGAGTGGCTATTAATGACACAATCGGCTTGTCCTAGCCTGCCACCTTCGTCCAGCTCGCTCGGAACAACCGTCAAATCAGCTTCATTTTGCTGCACGCCACGACCCCGGCGAAATACAGCTAATTTGACCAATGAAGTGCATTTAAGTAAAAGTTCAACTGAGATACACCGTTGCTATAATGTCTAGAAAACAAATAATTGTTTTTAGTTGGTTATCTTGTTAAATTTCAAAGAAATGTGCAAGGTTCATCCTTCCTGACTTCCTCCCTCAGAGCGTGCTCCCGGAGCACTGAGACAGCGAGTACTTTTGAAAATGCCGCTGATTTGACAGTCAAAAGTGCTGATTTGACAGTCAAAAGTGCATTTATTAAGGAAAAGTTCAACTGAGACACATCTTTGCTATAATTTCGAGCTAACAAATAATAGTTTGTAAGTGTTAATCTTGTAAAATTCTTGTTATAGTCCTCCCCTGTATGCTCCCGTGGCCACCATTTGGCAGCCAATTGATTTTTGGCACGACACTGGCTAGGGATGCACAATATAAACGGTACACGGTAGAAACGATATAAATTTAGCCTACGATAGGGATCTTTCTTCTACCAGCTAACCGCAGAAAATCACAGTTGTCAGATTTAATCTTTACTTTTTTTAGTTTAAAACTGTGCATAAGTGGTGTTGAAGTGTACAGTCAGAGTTGTCAGAGTTAACCGTTACTTTTTTTGTGTTGAAAACTGTGCGTAAGTGGTGTTAAAGTCTTTTCTTCGAGTGCTAAGTAGCGAAGCTATAAGCTAACTACGTCCTGCTTGCCGTAGTGTTGCCATTCGGATGCACGCGCAAACCGCTGTGTTCTGTTGAAAGTTTTTTTTTAAGTGTTGGTCAGCTTTAGAGAAACCTGCTCTCTGATCTGTGAACAGAACACTGTGTTGTGTGATTTTACTGCGAGACGCTCTGGTCAAAGCCACAGAGGAAACTGGTTGCCTTGTCAGCTCTCCTTAAAGCTGAAGGAGACGCCCACTAGAGGGTTGGAGGGTGAAGTGTTTTCAGTGTAAAATGCTGCTCTGTTACTGTTCATTTCTTAAGTGACAATATTGGAAACTGTTAAGAGTTAACAACATATTCTTTAGTTTAAAACTTATGGCTAAAACTACACAAGATATATTTTGCACTGTTTTGCACTACAAGAAAGAAGCCTAATGCTTGAGTTGTTAATTATTTAAAAACTCTCTGGACCTAGTAGTGAAATTTTCTTAATAGAGATTATTTTGTGGTATAGCAGTTTTCAAAATAAATTATGGCAAAAGGACACCCTATGCTTTTTTTTCATTCCTATTGCAAGTTTTATACCAAAAACATATTGCGATATATATCGTTATCGCCACCCTTCACAATACATATCGTGATATGAATTTTATGCCATATCGCACATTCCTAACACTGGCCTACATTTCCAGGTTTGGCCCACATTCCCGGGTTGTCAGCGTGTCAGATGACACGTAACAAACAAGATAGATGCGACGTATACAGCGAAGTGACGTATTTATGGATTTTTCCACTTTATTCGACATATTTGGACCGACATATTTGGACTGATGTGACTTACAGGGCGGTGCAGAAAATACAGTAATAGGAGAGCAGAAACTAGTTAATTTTTACTGAAAAGGAAAGAAATGGATACATTTATTCTTGTCTTATTACTACATACACATTACTAGAGGATTTGAGGTGGCATTTTTGTCTTGTAAAGCAAGAACAAACTGCACTTGCCTTAAGTACAAGGACTTGCCGTTTCAATCAAGTGCTGTTTGATGTTATTTCAAGTTGAATACATTTTTCTTATCTGCACACAGCAATATTCTCACATTCCTGTCAATCACCACATGAGAAGTGGAAAATATTTCTGACACTTACTGCACCAAAACCTTACTGCTCTTTTCATTTTTATCTTGTGTTTTTATTATGCAGAAGGAAGTTTATTAAAAGACAAACATGATAGAAAATGTTTATTAGGACTCATGCTTAAAATTGGGTTTTCTGCCAGTTAAAAAGTTTTACACATCACATTTATGTTGCTGAAAAAACACAAGCAAATGCCGTCATTATTGGGTATTCATGTACAACAGTTCTGTGCAAAATCTTTAGATAAATGTAAAAAAATGTTATAAAGACAACTTTATAAAGAAAAGTGAACAGAAGAGAAACTTAAAACAATATTTCGTCTTAAAACAGCATCAGTTTTTCTGTATATGCTTGCACACTATTTTTTAAAGAAACCTGACAGGACAGTTGTTTCAGATGTTCTGGAGAACTAATCCCAGATAATCTCTGGAAGTAGGCAAGTTTAGATCCTTTGGTAACTCACTCACTGATATGGAGATCTGAACTCTGTGTGGGCCATACAGTCACATCAAGGATTCCTGGTTCTTCTTTATGCTAAAAAATGGTTCTTATTGGCACAGTTTGTTTGGAGTCATTGCCTTGCTTCAGAATAAGTTTAGAGACCATCAGCCTCCCTGATGGTATTTGATGAAGAATATCTGCTTGCATTTTTCAGTATTGAGGAAACCATTTATCCAGATTAAACCCCCAGCTCCAGTTACAGAAATGGAGCCCCAAACATATAAGGAAACTCCACCATGCTTTACTGGTTTCTGCAGACCCTCGTTTTTGTTATTGTACTGCTCTCCACTCCTTCGACAAACAAACAGCTTTCAGCTAAAGACAAATACAAAAAAGAAATTTGACCCGTCTATTCAGAGCTCCTATCGCCATTTTTTAAATCTTCACAAGCTTTTAGTTTTCATGCTGAGTCACTTGGTCTTGTTTCCACATTAGAGGTTTGGCTTTTTGGCTTCAAGTTTTATATTGATGACTACACAGGATTATTGTTTTTGATGGGCGTTCGTCAGTCCCACAGGTTTAGACATCTTCCACTTTTAAAAGGAAGTAACCATTCATTAAATTTCTCTGGTCAACCACTATCTATATGGTTCAATTGCCTGTTTGTGCTTCTTCAAAAAAGCTTGAATAAACTACCATCTGGTTTAAAAAATTAACCTGGAAGAGGCAATGCTCATTGATTATAATTGAAATTGTGTTTGACCTATATTGTGAAACACATTTTTACCTTGGCATACATTTCAGTTCCTCACCCAGTTTACAGCCTCATACACATATGAATCATTAGCACCTTTTTATTATAACCGGTTGTTCAAATGCTTGATTTTACCCTACAAAGTTGCTGACTTTTTGCAAGTCTACCTATAGAGATTGATGCGGTTTTCAAATCTTTTAGCTCACGTTGCAGTTTCTGAAATTATAAAAATGGGGAAAACATGTATTTGTGAAAACATTCTGGCTTTAAATCTTTCATCACACATGTTTACAACCTTTTGGAATTACTGTAATTTATGCCCTTCGTTGGGAAAACGGGTTATGCTTCTTGTTTATTCGTTAAATGTTCGTTTTCCCTGTGCAACCTGTTTTCTTAAAGGAAGACAGCCCTTTCCTGTATCTGGGTATGTACCGGTACTCGATAAACATCGTAAAAGACGCCTGTGGTGTCACCTTTCCTAACAATATTAGCGATAATTCCTCTTGATTGTTTGTGTTTGAGAACTCCCCGAGCTGTAAGGCAGCAGTCAGACCTGTTGCTGTCGTCCATCTGTCTCAATGGTTTTTCAGCACCAGTGGCAACAGACAAAGTAGGGCCTCCCTTACCTGCATGCCAAGCTCAACCATTGGGACGGGATGGAAGGGGGGGAGGGTAAACGGTGAGGTCTTTCATGTGGGTTGACAGAAAGTTTGCAGCCAAAAGGAGCAGCTTTGTTTTCTCTAGTGTAGCCTTGGTGTCTGCCTCTCCTACTTGCTGATAATAAGGAGTAAGCATGCCTCAAAGTGATACAAGTGAAACTAGAGTCAATTTGTCATAAGGCCCAGAGAGAATAGGTGAGTTTCAGACAGCTTTCAGACGGGCTTCTAGTGTGTCTTATTTATTAGACATGCTTGTAATTTGAGCCTTTTATTGTCTGTGCTTCTGCACAAGCACATGCATGCTTATTCACATTCCCTTTGCCTTTTGGGAATATGAAGAGAAAAACCAGGGAGATCATTGCTCAGAAATGGAACAAAAAGAGCATGAACAGTTTGTCAAAGTCAAAGTCAACTTTATTGTCAGATCTGCAATATGTACTGTACAGGACATACACAGGACCGAAATTGCGTTTCTCTCAGTCCCTCGGTGCAACAGTAAACATCTAAACATTGAAACACTGAAACATATAATAATTGACATAAGCATAAAATAGTAAAACTAACACTGTCCTGAGTTTTTTGCATAGTGGAATAAGAGTATGAAAATTTACACCAACTCTAAAACTAAAACATTAAACATTTAATGAACATAATACTGTCCTGAGTTTTTGCATACTAGTATAAAAAAAGAGTATAAAAAGTATAACTAAAATAAACTAAAGGTTTCTAGCATTGACATTTGCAAAGTGGCAAAGCAGCGTATGAGTTAATGTACACAGTATATGTATGAGGTAGTAGTTGATGTTGTTATAGAGGCAAAAAGTGGCATATGCAGTAAGGCACATTGGGCATCCCTAAATAAGACCGTTCAGAGCACATTGTATATGTATCAGCAGTGGTGTAGATATTAGAGTAGTGTAAATGTAAACAGTAGTAGTTACATGTAAGCAGTAGTAATAAAAGTAAACAGTATTAATAAATGTAAACAGAGAATGTAAACAGTATTATGATTATAGGCAGTGATGTAATACAAACATTAGTGCAAGTATGAGAAGTAGTGCAAACTGTATGAGCACATGACCGAGAGCTTAGTGAATAAACCGTTTGATGACACAGAGTCCAGTGTTAAAATCTTTGTGTTGTGTGGTAATGTGTGAGAAAGTGTGAAGTGTGAAGTTATTTAACGTTTGTGTGTCTGTTTGTGTCTCCGTGAGCCAGACAGGGTGTTGGTCCGGGTCCAAGACCTTACTCCAGAGAAAGCTGACCAGCTGATCTGGTTGCGTGCCCGGATTCACACCAGCCGAGCCAAAGGTGAGATCACCCCTTCACCCTCAAGCTCTTTGTTCCCCTTTTATATTTTGAGCTGTGTGGAGGATATAAACAGGATGAGATGCCTCCTGTGCCAATCCGTGGTGTCTGATGCTCAGCAGTCTAAAAATCACCTGTCCTTGGGCTGTTTCTCCATCTTCTACTCCCAAGATCAAACAAGTGCCAGCTGAAACTGAGTTGGGGTTGTTGAATTACATACGACCTAGAAAAATTACATCACTCTCTTTAGGTTTGACAATGAGGTTAGCAAATAAAAAAAGATTGGAGATCAAATACTAGACATCTTCTGAATTTGATGACTTTAAACCTTTTTTTATGATTTTTTTTCCTATTATTCTAGCCTTGTCAAATGGTTTGTCAACCCCAGGGGTTTTGATATTCTTTTCAGGCTAGCTTCAGACTGCCAGTTGGAAGATCAGCTAATCTGTCCTTCCTTGGTTCCAGCTGCTGGCAGCCATAAGGCGTCTTCATTTGAATACAGTGAACCCACTGAGCTTAACCTGGTTCTTTACACCACTGTATAAAACACTGCAGCTCTTTTATACTGTAACTAAACTGAGATTAGAAATAAACTGTTGCCCTAATCATTGTTGTATTTGGGCTGTTTCCTTTTGAGATAACTTCCAGAGTCAAAAGACACTTCCTGTCCACTTGTGTTTTCATTCTCTCTGCTCGCTGTAGGATGTCCACACGAACAGAACAACATCCTGATTTTGTGTGGGATGAGGTGTGTTTGTTGGTGGGATTTTAGCTTAGCCCACCTCCTTCTCACAGGCAGCAAACATCAAAGTATCTGGGTGGTCCAACCTATCTGCTGACCTGAGTTTTAGTTTGCTAACTTGTTTACACGCTTCCTAGGTGTGTGTGTTTGATAGGAATGTAGCAATCACCTTTTCTCCACACAGTGCTCCTCAAAGATGAGGTTCTATTCACAAATGTTTAACACTCCACCTTATCCTTGCAGCTGTGGGATACCCTCTTGTGTCACATAAGGTGTTTTTCACTGAGCAAACATTGATTGTTTCAAACAAATCGCCCCAAGTTTTACCATGACAAACCTGTTGGGCCTTCTACAAAAGCTAAGTCTGGTCCTCTGGACATTCAAAAAACAAAACAAAAAAGTAGAAACGTTTCGTATTTCGTCCGAAAGACTTCCTCAGTCTGAGATGCTGTATTCAGCTCATGCTGGGCACCCACCTAAATTGTCAGAACGCTCCTGCCGCCCCCTTTTGGCCGCTTGTCACTGATGCCGGGTACCCACTGGGACGCGTCTGATGATGCGCACTAGGGGGAGGCAGAGGGTCATCAGTTGTTGTGTTTTCATGCTGCTGGCAGATAAAATCAGCAGCACATGACCCCGTTCCTATTGGAGTGGGTTTTCTACGAGCCGAACTGCTCCGACAGTCTTTGTTGAGATTAAAACGTTTTTTTTTTTTATGTTTGGGGTGATCGTACGCTGAGCGGACAGCAGCAACTGTTTAAAATGCCAAGATTCTTACCGGAGTCTGGTTCCAATTCATGGAGGCTGATGAGGTAAGTTTAAAAAGTCCAAAAAAAGTCCCGTTGTCGTTGCGTCATCACATAGCAGAGGCTCTCCCGATTGGTTGCTGGACGCGTCGAGCAACGTCGAGCCGCAAAAACATCAACTTTTGAGACTTTGGCGGCTCGACGCTGCTCAACGCGTAGGTTGTTTCGGACGCGCGCGTGCGTGGAAAGGAACTGCCGCGTGCCGGCGCGCCGCTTCAAAAACTCAAAACGCGCCGCTTCACGGTTCGCCGCGCCTCGACGCGTCTCCACATAGACTTTCAATGTAAACCGGCCGCTTCAGCCGCCCGACACGGGTCCGGTGGGTAACCGGCACTAGTCTTATAAATGGCACCCTCTCACAGTGGATCAACCAGTTTGATGCTGACAGCCAAAACCAGCTGCTCACATGATCAAGGAGGACCATCAGCCTAACGATGGATCGTTAGCACCCTGATGGTTGTTTGCTATTCACAGAGGGCTGAGTGATACTAGCAATAACAGCATTGTAAGAGGGGGACAGTTGAACCCGGAGGCCTCCACCTCTGTTTAATGATGGACGGTTTCTTTTCACAAAGATGGCCTCCTTTACTCCTCTCTCAAACCATCAGGGTGCTAACGATCCATCGTTAGGCTGA
Source organism: Garcialebias charrua (assembly GCA_038048925.1). Lineage (NCBI taxonomy): Eukaryota > Metazoa > Chordata > Actinopteri > Cyprinodontiformes > Rivulidae > Garcialebias > Garcialebias charrua. The sequence continues at coordinate 30,373 of JBBPBX010012511.1, forward strand.
TGGTCCTCCTTGATCATGTGAGCAGCTGGTTTCGGCTGTCATCAGCAAACTGGTTGATTCACTGTGAGAGGGTGCTATTTATAAGACTGAGCTAAATACAGCACCTCAGACTGAGGAAGTCTTTCGGACGAAAGACGAAACGTTTCTACTTTTTTGTTTTGTTTTTTGAATGTCCAGAGGCCCAGACTTAGCTTTTTTAGATTTTTCTACCTGGATTATTGAGCATGCATCAGGGCTGTTGGGCCTTCACTGTGTATTGTTATTGCTTTGCTTCCAGGGAAGCAATGCTTCTTGGTCTTGCGTCAGCAGCAGTTCAACGTACAAGCGCTGGTCGCAGTGGGAGATCGTGCCAGCAAGCAGATGGTCAAGTTTGCAGCAAAGTGAGTACTGAGATGATTTTTCCTGTCAGACACAGCAAAACAATGGTGGGAAAATCCTGGGCCCTAATCGTCCGCTGGTCCATTTTCACACATTCTGACTGTGGGGGAGGGTTGGCAAATCAATCATATTTCACCTGACAGCTGAAGCTGGCTTTTAACAGGGTGGAATACAACAGAAGTTTTTAATGGAGCACTTCCTGTTAAGATGGCAGATACAGCAGTTTGAAGCAGAGGAGGAAAGCATACTTAAGTGCCAAACATCATTAGTCATTTTAACAGCTAAATTGTAGCCCATTACTGGTAGTCTATGAATGAATACAATTTTCTGAGGATACAAAATCTAAGCAAAGAAGAAGGGAGGAGGCTTATAATAATGCTGCCTTGGGCTGACATTAGAGGTTCACAAGGGGCCTTAATTGGGAAATGCCTCTAATGGGAGTTTAAATATACAGTACATAGGAAAAACAGTATAATGCAATTTGCTGAAATATGCACGGCATTGATTTCAAAACAAGCATTTGTTTTAACACCCAGTGTTTAGTGAATTTAAAATGGGAGACCTTAATTATCATGTGTCTCAAATAGCTTCCCTGTAGATGTTGCTAAATTAAGCCAAAGGTAACACCCACATTTGTAATCGACCACATGAAAGTCGTCGTTAACACAGAGCTTGAGCAATTCTGATATTGCAGTAATGAATGCTGTAAAAATGTGTGTCTACTGTTCAGGTTCACAATTGCCTTCTCGGTTTTGAATGCAGGACCTTTCATTCAGGGAATTTGGGGTAAAAAAGGGTTGAATGTAAATGAGTGAGAGCTGTTATCCAGACAGTATAAAAAGAACAGCGTCGAGCTGGTTTAGACTGGTACGTATGGCTCCATAGCTGTTCCAGGCAGTTATGGTCAATGCTCAGCAGGGTTCCTTCACTCTGATCTGAGCCCATCTTGTCTCAGTTTCCTTGGGTCATTTTGAAATGAGCAATAAAATTGTATTACAGAGAGTATAATGTTAACAGAAAATTACTGCAAGGAACACAAACCTCAGTGCTTAAGCACCGAAATTGCTTAATTTTTTTGTCAAAATATGTTAGTTAGATAAGCCTGTTACAATAACAAATTTTGCTGGGCGATTAATTGTCTCAGAAATTATAGCTATAAACCCGTTCATTCTCAATCAGTTCATCTGGACAGTTTCTTTTTAGCAGAAACGTTTCACCCTCACTCCAGAGGGCTTCCTCAGTCAGAGTAGTCCAAAGCACACTGAAGTTAACCCACCAAGTAAGCAACTTATGTGGACCAACCAGTTTGCTGTAGCCAAGATGGTTTCTGGGGGCGTGTCCCTCGTCGACTCCTCCCAGGCAGGCAGACATGTCCAAAGTGGTTCAAGACAAGAAAGTTAAT